>JBBMKF010000100.1:8724091-8742044 GCA_037834155.1 Curcuma caesia
TTCGTCTTGCAAAGACGAATCTTTTCACCTATTTTATTTTATCAAACTCCCTTCTATTATTTAACTAAAGGATCTTTATTATAATTTTAAATCTAATTAAAAATCTAAAAAAATAGGGACAAATAATATGGGTGTTACAATGATATTGTGGGTGGAACGTGAGTACAGGAAGAAGGAGAACAAATTGTTGGTGCTGGATAGGGAGTGGGTCGAAGAAGCACCGACAGTCGAGAAATGGCGAGCTGCAAAGAGAATTGCATTTGGAGGCAACAAAATAAGCGACCTTCCAGAAGCACCTCAATGTCCTGACTTGATTTTTCTAGATCTTCAGTTTAACAAGCTTCTCAGCAAGATTCCAAATGGCTGCTTCTTGCACAAACCTCACCTCAAAATCCTTGATTTTCGAGAGACTCCTATAGAGGAGCTTCTGGTAAGCATTGGTAATCTAGTGCAACTACACTTTCTCCAACTATCCAAAACTAAGATTACTTCTCTACCTAAGGAGATGGCCGCATTAGTAAATCTCAAATATTTGACATTGTCATCCACGACATCTTTGAGAATCATGCCTGACCAACTAATCTCCAGTCTTCAAGAATTGCAGTGGCTTAACAGTTTGGACAGCTACAGTGGGTGGAGGGAAGGACAGACTTTGGAAGTAGGTGTGGGCTTTAAAGAGCTGGAAAGCTTGAAGAGATTAAAATTCATTGGGATCGCAGTCAACACGCTTGTTGCTCTTCAAAACCTCTGTGGCTCTCCAAGACTGGCAGCATTCACACATTGGCTCCATGTAGAAGGGTGTCAAGATTTTATGATGTTAAACATCCCATCAATGGATTTTCATGTGGAAACTATGCCCAGACTAGCTCGTATCCAGCTTCACGCAATGAGTGAGCTAGAAGAGGTAGTAATAGGCAATCTTCAGCCTATTCTTCTACCTCTACAAGAGCTTCGGCTTTCAAGTCTCCCAAAAGCAAAGCTTGTTTGGAGGGCTAGGTTCCCTAATACTCTTCTTGCACTAAAATTGAGGATTGCAGGGTAATAGATAGATTGATCAAATTGGAGGGAGAGGCAAATGGCAGTGGGGAGACAATTATAACAATCTTCCCTCATCTCCACATAATGGTGCTACGGCAGCTTCCAGAATTGAAGAGTTTGAGTGATGAGGAACGAACAATAAAATTCCCATCATTGAAGACTATCACGGTGGAAGATTGCCCCAAACTTACGATGTTGACGTTGGTTGCTGATGGGCTGAAAGAGATCGTGTGTGAGAGATAATGGTGGGAGCAGCTCAAATGGGGCGACGAGCGAACCAACTGCTTCAACACCTCTACAAACCCATGTATATTGATGATAACTTCATCCCAGGTATGGGAAGAATATAGGCATTTTGTGCCAACACTGTGAAAGTCTACTCTGTAGTGATTTTAGTTTTATGAGAGGTATGAGTATCATATATATGAGAGTTTGATTATGTAATATTCAATGTCTAAAATATGATATTTTGTAATGAGAGCTTAATTCATGTTCCATGAGTGCAACGGCAGTGTTTAACATTGTTTCATGTTCCATGGTTTAGGTGATTACGCATATAGGGATTTGCTCAGTTGAGCAAGATCGATTCATTTAGACAAATCCAGATGACCCAACATATCAACTAGGCCACTAAACTGAGTGGCATAATCACTCTTTTCTTTTTTTCTTTTTAATTTTTAACAATATTACCTATATGTGCCCAGTTTACCAATTTTTATATTTTCTATTTTTTTACTCGTTATATTTAATGAAATCAACTACATATGTAATGAAAGTAATCATCCTATATATTATTTAATAGCTATCATTTAATTATAGGGGAGGTAGGTGGAGAAGGGAGTGGAAGGAAATGTAAGGACTTAAAAACTTGATTACCTTGGATAAGGAGCAGAGAGGAAAGATACTTTACATCCAATCCTTTCCACTAACTACTTGAGCAGAAAAAAGAGGTGGAAAGAAAGAGATAGTTAGCTTGATTGTTCATCCTAGAGTTTCCTAAATGAACAAAACATTCATCATCTTCTTTTGGGAATATGACTGATATGACAAGAGGAGAAACCCATATACCCAATTGGGAAAAAAAGGAAGACTCAATCTGACCAACCAAGCAAGGGGAAGAAGCATTCAAGAGGGCAGGAGAACCGAGTGAGCACTTGGATTGGCTGGCCAAAATATTCAGGTAATACAACTGAAGAAGCCAATTGGACAAGCTATGGAAGAACACCATAAACATGTAAATAAAATCATTCTTAATTAACAATCTAAAAGAGAGGAATTCATCCCAATTTCTAATCAATCAAATATCTGATCTGTTTTCTTCTTTTAAGGAATTCAAGATGTGATTAATAAGAATCACAATAAAGAAGTGTTTTATTCAACAGATACTAGTGGTCTTCATTTGAGATAGCAACAACATGACCTAACTAATATGAGAGTATTAAACTAGAACAAGAATTTAGATGCCAACTAACCTATGGGTTCAGTTCAATGTATGAGGCCTGAAATAGTGCTTTCGGAGTGGCAATCAGAATAAGCACGATACTCAAGTCTCAAGGATCAAACCAAGATCTAATGTAACAGTGAGTTAACTCAGATCTCTGGGGAAAAAAACTAGTCTTAATGGGGTTTCTCGCAAGCTACATATTGAGATATATCAAACCCTCTAAAGTATTGATAGATTCTCAGAAACAAGAAACATTACAAGTCATGAGGCTGAAATAGGCAATAATTTGGTTTTAAAATGAAAAGATTTCCACAAACAACAATACAAATATGAATCAAATAATTCAATTCTTCAATGGCTTCCCAATAACCCAAATTTTATAGAATAAAATAATTGGTCTATTTTCTTCTTGTTCGAGAATTCAAGAAGTGATCAACAAGAATCACCATAAGAAGTGTTTTCTTAGATAGATATGGCTGGTCCTCATTTTAAATAGCAACAACATACCCTAAGTACCAAAATAGCATTGCTCTAGAACAAGAATTTAAGGCTTAACTAACCTAAATAAGGAGGGTCCTTTTATGTATGAGATCTGAAATAGTACCTTTGGAGTGGCAATCAAAATGATTGTAGCCCTCATGTTGGATCCATTGTCGAGCAGGTTTCAAAGGATGATGAAACTTCCTCTTTCTCCTACTCGGATTGTACCAACGGCGATCGAATGGCGTTGGCAAGTTGGTTGTTCCCCTAACACAACACGTAGGAACCCGTTTAGAAGGGATAATGCATTTGAGAGACCGTTGGTGAGACGTCATGGCAAGTGGAGTAACGGAGCTTCTAAAACACAAAGCCTCATGCCACATTCTTTCACTAGATCTTCTCCCCTGTGCCAATGTCACCCATCCAAGAAATTTAAAAAAAATATAACGCTGAACTAATTAACCTTAATATAATCACTTGTAATATCATTTGTGAGGGAAAATGTGATTTAATCCCTTAGCTTTCAAAATTCTTTTCAATGTTTTAAAATTTTTAAAATATTTCTTATAATTTTGAATTTCCTTGGAACACCTTCATTTAGTACTAATATGGCAAGCACATGAAATCTCCCATGCTAATATTTGGCAAGATTGATTAAACATGTTTTTATTAGTAATTAAGAATAAATGATACAAACTTTAAATTCCATAAGATTTTTCTAAAATTTTAGAAATTTAAACATAAGAAATAAGCAGAAGGGTGGTTGAATGAATTTTCCATATTAATCAAGATTATTTGCACAAAACCCACTTTATATGATAGATTGATATTGGTGAGAATAATTTAATTTCACTATTTTTTTTCTAAATTATCTTTCATTGTTTTAAACTTGTGCAAATATCTTCAAAGTGACACTAGCCAAGATGATGAGAGCTTGAAAGTTATTGCCAATGCTTTGTTTGGGATCAATATTCCCTTTTATTAAATTATACACTTTCTTCCATCTATATTATTTGAAAATGTTTATCTAACTTTTAAAATTACCTTGAGAACTATATTTTCATTGATAAAATAGTGGGCATGTCAACTATGAAAATTTGACATGCTATTATTCAGCTAGAGGAAATAATGGTGATAATATTTATATTTATCTAGATGAAATAATGATGTTGTAGATAATGATTGAGGATGTAATACACAACATTACAAATATCAATAAATTTTTCTAAAATTTTGACACATTTTTGCCAAAAAAATGTAAATCTTCGAACATGAAAAAGTGTATTATGAAGCACACAATAAAATTGTTCCTACTAATAGTGACTGTTTACCGAAAACCCCTTTATGCTAAGGAATATCCCCCAAAGTCATAGAGCTAAGAGATGTGGTAAGCTTATTTGTTGTGTAATCTATCCACAACCATGTTAACTTTTTTGTGATTTGTGAACATTAAAAGAGAAATCATAAAATTTAAAAATAGATATAGGATACAGTTGTACAAGAAAGTACTATTATTTTACAATAAACGAGAAAGTGGATAAGGATAATAGTTCTCCATGAGCAATTATAAAGTAGTACCAAAAAACAATACTCATAATTATCAGTGTAAATTTAGTAATCTTATATTCATTAGACATCATTAGACATGTTTCAATTTTAGTTATGAATAACATATTTTTAAATATGAAAAAATAGTAAATTAATTATTTGTAAATCATATTCGTCATTAATGTAATTGATTACAATGTTTTTTAATTCATGGATTATTTTTAAAAAACTATTAGAGCACCCCCAATGCGGCATTAATTGGGGGTGTTATAACGTCAATTAACGCCCCACACCAATGTGGGGCGTTAAAGCACTTGAACGTGTTCAAGCCCCTGACTGGCCCACCCCACATGCATTTTTTATTATTATTATATTTATTAAACGATTAGTTTTAACGACTATTAACGATTAGTTTTAATTTTTATTAAAAAATTATAAATTTTAAAATTAAAAATTAAATAAAACGGTTAGTTTTTTAATGGCTATATTTGGGGGTGATACAATAATAATCCGTGAATTAGTATTTCATATGTTATTTTTAATTTCATCATAGTGTAGCTTATTCTAAATTATTGTTGTATTTCAATTTTATAATTACATGTCAATTTTAAATAAATTTTGTTTTCCCAACTTTGTAATTTTAGTAGTTTATTAATTATCACTTTTTAATATTATTTTTTAAAAATAGTAAAATTTTTATTTTAAAAGTAAGATTATTATTAAAATAATAAAAATATTTTTAAATATTTTTAAAATATATTTATTTAATATATATATAATTTTAAGATGATTGAATGGATGGTGGGACTCATAAATAACGAGTGTTAATGTTAAAAGGAATATGAGTGAAAGAGGTATGTTATTATAATGAGTATGTGGTAGTGGACCTCATGCTCTTTAATGAGGTGGAGGGTGTTATAACAAGGATGCATTGCGGATGCTCTTATAAAGATGAGACAATGAAGAACAATACTTGTGCAATTTGGGAATTTGACAAAGAAGAGTCTTATGCTTACGCATTCAAAGAGGGATGTTAGGATTATGATTCTTGGGGAGGAAATCATAGAGATACAAGCATAATGGAGAAACTCGTTTCTTCTTATCAATACGAGAAGAAGTAACTAAAACCTACTTGAAAACCCATCGACTATATATATCTCGATCCACTTCCAACCAAAAAAAATTAATACTTAAGTGCTTTGAAACTGCATCATCGCACAACTTTAACATAGTATCAGTGTAAAGAAATAACCATCAATTGGTTTCCCATAGCTCCCATGCATCTACATACACTCTCCTCGATCTGTTCACGAAAGACACATCGTCCATGGCTGACCGCGGGACAGGGACTAATATGGACACCCTTGTATAAACCTCGCACTAACTAATCATTGAAATACGCGATTTCCGCTTATATAAGAAAAAAAAAGAAACTCAAAAATAGAAAAGGATAATGCATCGAACAGAGGAAGAAAACAAAGCACCTGGGAGATAAAAGGATCTGAGTCGGCGAATATCATGAACGAGTTGGTTACAGGAAGGGTTTGTTCTAATGATCGGAAGACCCATTCTCGGTGTTCCTAGTTGAGAAAGAACAAAAAAAGCATCGGCGAACATGTCACCTGCGAGAGGAACGAATTGGCGTCGGCGAACATGCTGAAGCAAATGGAGACCACAAGGCTTTGAAGAACGAGATCGGGACTCGCGAGGGCGGACGAAGGAAGAAGTCGAAATGTGGCTCAAGATACATGTAGACCGGTAGACGTATATGTGGAAGATAATTTAGGAAATTTTTAGATATCTCTTTTTTTTTTTTTTTTGTTAATATATATTATTTTAATAATTCATATTACTATTCAGTTCAATACTATAGATTAATTTTTATCTATTTTAATAAATCTATTTCATCGTAATCAATTTAATTATATTTTAAATAATAAAAAATAAAATTTAAATTATTGGCAGCAAAATTTAAATTATTTAAATTTGACGTATCCAAATGATCAGAAAAAACTACTATAAAAAAACATTTCTCTTATTTCTTTTATTTCCTCTTCAAAACGCTTCCGAGCAAAAAAAGTAGGACCCTGGAACTCAATCAATAAAGTTCAAAATTGTTCTTTTGTTTATGTTTTCCTAATATTCTAAAATTGATTTCACAAGATAAACTAATATGAAAGGGAGACCAAATGATTCAAAAAAAAAACCCAGATTTTTTTATATAAAATTGTGCAAGTTTAAGTCAATATATAATAATTTTATATATTAATATAAATTGGGAAGGTATGAACAAACACCAAAGAGTTTAAAGTTTTTTTTTTTGTGAAATCAAATTATTTTAAGTTTCAAGTAACAATTTGAGTTAAAATTATTATGTGTAGCTGAGTTGATCTAAATTTGAGAAAAGAAAAATAATTATAGCCTTTTAAACAAGTTAAGGAACTCAAGGCTTATTATGAAATTATACTATATATATAGACTCAAATTGATTAAATTTCAAATATGATCCCTTTGTTATTACTCATACATATTATGAATATTTTATAACATGTGTGCAACAAGAACCCTAGAAGCATTATTCTACATAGTTATGGTCGGGAAGAATTTTTGCATAGTGTGGTTTGAGGAGTAGATGATTAATTTACCGAGTGAAAGAAGAGTATAATGAAAATTAAGTATATATATTTTATTAAATATAAAATTTAGATATGCAATTTGAGTATTAGAGAAAGTTAGCTACGAGAGTCAATAAATTGATGTATAAGAACTCCAGCAGCAACACCATGCCAAAGATGATAGTTTGAGTGTGATTGGCATCCACGGAATGGGTGGTGTGGGTAAGACGGCGCTCTTGAGAGAAGATTCAACAATGATTTCCCGAGTGAAATAGAGATAGACATGATCTTACTCGAGCTATTATTAGACTAATCTCCGGTCTTCGAGAGTTGCGATGGCTTGAAATGATAAACAGTTACAATGGAGGCAAGGACAGACTTGGGAACGAGGTGTGAGTTTTGAAGAGCTTGAAAGCTTGAAGAGATTAAAAGTCATTGGGATCACAGTCAGCACGCTTACTGCTCTTCAAAAACTCTGTAGCTCTTTATTCTCTTTTACTAATTTTAATTTTATGAGAGGTACGATCGAGTGTCATGTATTTGAGAGTTTGATTAAGTAATATTAAGTGTCTAAATTAGATCTGATCCATTGATGTGGATTTCGAGTGAGATGAGATTCATTGACGTCGACTCTGAGAAAAATCTAAAATTTCTTTCCGACAGGGAGACTTCTTCGCAAATCAAATATAAATATCTAATTTAAAACATTTATCAAACATCACAATAAAAATAGAAATTAAATTTCCAACATTTACTACTAACATTCTAACAAACATAATTAACACCAATATTAAATTTCCTTCTAATCAAGCTGAAGGAGGTTTTTTTACATTGACTCCACTAACGAGTGAGAATTGAGCTAATAATATCTTTTTTTAGCTAAAATTTTTCCTTCATAAATTTGAGTTGCAACAAGCCTAGAATTATCATATTATTATTTTTATTTGAGTTTTGAGTATAATATTATTAGGGCTGAGTATTCGATTAAAATCAAATTAAATTAATCGAAATCGAATCGAATCAAATTTTTTTTAAAATTAATTGAACCGATAAAATATCAATTAATTCAGTTTAAAATTAAATTAATCAAAATTTTAAGTAATATGAAAGATTTATCAATTAAATAAGAATTTATAAATTCACTTACTTAGGAATTTATCAATTATTTTTGTCTATTTTGATTAATTCAATTTATTCGATTTAACCAAATAAAAAATTTTAAGACAAACCGAATCGAATTAATCAAATTTTTAGAAAAAAACTCAAAATTCTAAAATTTTAAAATAACCGAACCAAATTTTTAAATTTGATCAGTTCAATCAATTTAATCAAACTTTTACTCACCCCTAATTACGTGGATGCCGAAGCATTTCATCGTTACATCATAGTCTTGGGGGCTAAAATTTACTTTATTATTTTTTATATCAAGTATCCAACGTACACCGATTAATCCAAAAAGTGAGGTGATTCTTGATGTGACATTTTAACGTCATTAATTATCGCTAAATACATGCGTTTTAAACCTTGATTACTTAGGAAAAGTATCATACAAAAAAACTTAAACTTTCCTTGGTTCCTCTTAACTTACTTATTTTTGTCCGCTTAAGATGTAAATTAAGTCAGAAAAAATGATAACCAACTACACTACGACACTATACTTAATATTGGAAAAATAAACTTCCATTGTATTGAAAAATACAGTTTCTATGATATCTTCCTGAGAATCTAATTATGGAATGAGAAAGTATCTCACCGTTGCATCGTAGCCTTGAAAGTGAAATTTTATTTTATTTTATTATGTATCTAACTTACACCGATTAATCCAAAAAGTGAGATGACTCTTGACAATGTGACTAATTGTTCAAATACGCTACATGCATGCCTTGATTAATTAGGAAAAGTATTATACAAAAAAACTCTAATATTACGTTGTTTCATAACTTACTTGTTTTTCGGTCATTTTAATCAAACTTTTGCTCACCCCTAATTACGTGAATGCAGAAGCATCTCACTGTTGCATCATAGTCTTGGGGGGCAAAATTTACTTTATTTTTTTATATCAGGTATCCAAGTTATACCGATTAATCTAAGAAATGAGGCGACTCTCGACAAGATGACTAATTGTTTAAATGTGTCACATGCATGCATTTTAAACCTTGATGACTTAAGTGGCATCGCTTGGAATTTAACTGAAGACTTTCAGTATGTTAGACTGATGTGATAATAAATTACACCACGACACCATGTATAATATTTAAAAAACAAATGCATGTATTTTAAATCTTGATTACTTAGGAAAAATATCATACAAAATACTCAAACTTTACTTTGTTACTTAACTTACTTATTTTTCGATCGGCTTAATCGAATTTTCGCTCACCTCTAATTACGTGGATGCGGAAGTATCTCAGTCTTGCATCATAGTCTTGAGAGTCAAAATTTACTTTATTTTTTTTATATCAGACATCCAATTTACACTGATTAATCCAAAAAGTGAGGTGACTCTCGACAAAGTGACTAATTCTTTAAATGTACTACATGCATGCGTTTTAAACCCTGATTACTTAGAAAAAGTATCATAAAAAACTCAAACTACTTTACTTTGTTCTTTAATTTCCTGTTTTTGTCTGCTTAAGATGTAAAATAACTTTTTAAAAAACACCTTAAGTGGCTTCGCATGGACTCAAATCGGAGGCCTTCATTGTATGATAACCAACTACACCACAACACTATGCTTAATACTTAAAAATAAAACTTCCATTCTATTAAAAATTATAGTTTTATGATATTTTTTTTGAAAATTTAATTACGGAATGAAAAAGCATCTCACCATTGCATTGTAGCCTTAAGAGCTAAAATTTACTTTATATCATGTATCCAACTTACACCGATTAATCCAAAAGGTGAGATGACTCTTTACAAGGCGATTAATTGCTCAAACGCGATACATGCATGCGTTTTCAACCTTGATTACTTAGGAAAAGTATCATACAAAAAAACTCAAACTTTACTTTATTTTATAACTTACTTGTTTTTTCGATCAGTTTAATCAAACTTTTGCTCGCCCCTAATTACATGGATGCGAAAGCATCTCACCATTGCATTGTAGCATTGGGGCCAAAATTTACTTTATTTTTTTTTATATAAGGTATCCAATTTACACCGATTAATCCAAGAAGTGAAGTGACTCTCAACAGGTGACTAATTGTTTTAACGCACTACATGCATGCATTTTAAACCATGATTACTTAGAAAAAGTATCATGAAAAAAACTTAAACTTTACATTGTTCTTTAACTTATTTATTTTTGTTTACTTAAGATGTAAATTATAACTCAGAAAAAAAACAACTTAAGTGGTATCTTTCGGATTCAAACTGAATATCTTCGTGTGTTAAACTTACATGATAACCGACTATACCACGACATCAGACTTAATACTTGAAAAATCAAACTTTCATCCTATTAATTAAAAATTAATGCAGTTCTATGATATTTCCTGAGAATCTAATTACGGATTAAGAAAGCATCTCAACGTTGCATTCATTATTCAAGAAGTAAGATGACTCTTGACAGGGCGACTAATTATTCAAACATACTACATGCATGCATTTTAAACCTTGATTACTTAGGAAAAGTATCATACAAAAAAACTTAAACTTTACTTTATTATTCTTTAATCAAACTTTTGCTCATCCATAATTATATAAATGCGGAAGCATCTCACCATTGCATTGTAGCCTTGGGGGCCAAAATTTACTTTATTTTTTTATATCAGGTATCCAACTTACACCGATTAATTCAAGAAATGAAGTGACTCTTAACAAGGCGACTAATTGTTCAAACACCCTATATGCATGCATGCATTCTAAACCTTGATTACTTAGAAAAAATATTATACAAAAAACTCAAACTTTACTTTGTTCTATAACACTTATTTTTCAATCATTTTTGCTCACCCCTAATTACGTGGATGTGGAAGCATCTCACCGTTGCATTGTAGCCTTGGGGCCAAAATTTATTTTATTTTTTTTATATTAGGTATCTAATTTACATTGATTAATTCAAAAAGTGAAGTGACTCTCGATAAGGTGACTAATTGTTTAAATACTCTACATGTATGTGTTTTAAACCTTGATTACTTGGAAAAAGTATCATAAATAAAAACTTAAACTTTATTCTTTAACTTTCCTGTTTTTGTCTGCTTAAGATGTAAATTAACAAAAAAAAAAAACTTAAGTGGTGTCACCCAGACTTGAACCATAGAGCTTCAGTGTATTAAATTGACGTGATAACCAACTACACCACAACACAATACTTAATACTTAAAAAACAAACTTTCTTCCTATTAAAAATTACAGTTTTAATTACGAAATAAGAAAGCATCTCACTGCTGTATCGTAGCCTTGAGAGCAAAAATTTACTTTATTTTTTATATAATATATCCCACTTACACCTATTAATCCAAGAAGTGAGGTGGCTCTTGACAAGGCGACTAATTGTTCAAACACGCTACAAGCATGCGTTTTAAACATTGATTACTTAGGAAAAGTATCATACAAAAAACTCAAACTTTACTTTCTTCCTTAACTTATTTTTCAATCAGTTTAATCTAACTTTTGCTCACCCTTAATTACATGAATGCGAAAGCATCTCATCGTTGCATCGTAGTCTTGGGGGCCAAAATTTACTTTATTTTTTTTTATATCAAGTATCCAAAATTTACTAACTGTTCAAACACACTACAAAAAATACGTTTTAAACCTTGATTACTTATAATTGTAGCCTTGAGAGCCAAAATTTATTTTATTTTTTATATAATGTATCCCACTTACACCGATTATCATTCAGATAATTTACCATATAACTATTCATATACTTGCTTCTAGTACCGTCCGCAAAGAAATATTTTAAATGATAAGTAAGATGAAATAGCATGCATTTAGATGTACAATTCTTCAAGTCAAGAAAATATGTATGTTTTAAGGTCATCTAACTCTGGCCCTTTTTTAAAGGAAAAAAGAAAACACGCTGTATCATGACAGAAAATACATTGCTTCCCCTCTCGATAAGGTGACTAATTATTTAAACGCGCTATATGCATGCGGTTTAAACTATGATTACTTAGAAAAAGTATCATAAAAAATTTAAACTTTATTTTGTTCTTTAACTTACTTGTTTTTGTCTGCTTAAGATGTAAATTAACTCATATAAAAAACAACTTAAATGGCGTCGCCCAAATTTGAAACTTGATAGCCAAGTACACCACAACATCATACTTAATATTTTAAAAACAAACTTATATCCTATTAAAAATTACAGTTCTATGATATTTTCGAAAACATCTCACCATTGCATCGTAGCCTTGAGAGCCAAAATTTACTTTATTTTTTTATATCATATATCCAATTTACACCGATTAATCCAAGAAGTGAGATGTTTGACAAGGCGACTAATTGTTCAAATGCACTACATGCATGCGTTTTAAACCGTGATTACTTAATTAGAAAAAGTATTATACAAAAAAACTCAAACATTGTTCCTTAACTAACTTATTTTTCAATCGATTTAATCAAATTTTTGCTCACTCCTAATTACATGAATACGAAAATAATACATCCAACTTATACCGATTAATCCAAGAAGTGAAGTGACTCTTGACAAGGCGACTAATTGTTCAAACGTGCTACATGCATGCGTTTTAAACCTTAATTACTTAGAAAAAATATTATATAAAAAAACTTAAATTTTACTTTGTTCTATAACTTACTTATTTTTCGATCATTTTTGCTCACCCCTAATTACGTGAATGCGGAAGCATCTCACCATTGCATTGTAGCCTTGAGACCAAAATTTATTTTATTTTTTTATATCAAGTATCTAATTTACATCGATTAATTCAAGAAGTGAGGTGACTCTCGATAAGGTAACTAATTGTTTAAACGCGCTACATGTATGCATTTTAAACTTTGATTACGTAGAAAAAGTATCATAAATAAAAACTTAAACTTAATTTGTTCTTTAATTTTCCTGTTTTTGTCTGCTTAAGATGTAAATTAACCAAAAATAAACAACTTAAATGGCGCTACATGTATGCATTTTAAAGCTTAATTACTTAGAAAAAGTATAATAAATAAAAACTTAAACTTAATTTGTTCTTTAATTTTTCTATTTTTGTCTGCTAAGATGTAAATTAACCAAAAATAAACAACTTAAATGGCGTCGCCCGGACTCGAACCGGAGACCTTCAGTGTGTTAGACTGACGTGATAACCAACTACACCACAACACCATACTTAATATTTGAAAAATAAACTTTATTCCTATTAAAAATTATAGTTCTAATTACAAAATAAGAAAGCATCTCACCGTCGCATCATAGTCTTAAGAGTCAAAAATTTACTTTATTTTTTATATCATGTATCTGTCCAAACACGCTATAAGCATGTGTTTTAAACCTTGACTACTTAGGAAAAGTATCCTACAAAAAAATTCAAACTTTACTTTCTTCCTTAACTTATTTTTTAATCGGTTTAATCAAACTTTTACTTACCTCTAATTACGTGAAAACTTATAGCTTGGGTTTTAGATTTTGAAAAATTTTAAAAACTTATAGCATTCGGAATAGATCTGACTAGAACTCTTTAAGTTTATTAATAAATTTTGATCGAAATTTATGATAGACTTAGGATGAATTTGATAAATTACAATTGTTCCGTTCTCGCACTTTTATAAATATTGTGAAGTGCACCATGTAGTTCACGATTTATTTCTATTTTACTCCTATATTTTTTTATAAATATTATTAATTTATATGTAATAATATTTTTTTAATAAAAATTATAGAGCACATATTTTAGGTATTCAATTTTTATGTCATACAAAATTTTCATCCAAGATCAATCGAAAACTCCTATAGACTCATCAGATGGCCTCCCACGACGTGCGTCGCACCAACTCACGCAATCTTAATCCTTATCGTCCATTATTGATCTGGCGGTCAATAAGGCCTCCTGGCCACGCCTATGCGCGATTGGAGTGTCAGATACGTCGCCCAACGCATCACCCACGTGGTCCAGAACAAGAACACTGCGCTGCTTCAAAGGTGGACGCGTGTCGATCCAACAAGCACCCTGACGCCAGCCGCGATTGTGAACCGTCAGATCGATTAGCCTGGTTCCAGATCGCTGAATTGCACGCACGGTTGCTCGAGTAGTCGTTGAACCGGTTTTGTTCACGAGTACCAAAGTGGTACCGCCCATATCTGCTCGACCTTTTTCCGTGCTCGTTTGCAGCAAGTAAACGGCAAACCCTAGGAAGACCCTTCTGTTCTGCTAGCCTTTTCCCGTGGGCATCGAGCGAGGCGGCGTGGCGGTGAAGCGATCACCGATCGGACGCTACTTCCGTGGGTTTCTCGGCTCACGTTTTTTTAGTCGCTGCCGATCGACTCTGGCGTTTCTTGTTCTTTCGTTTCTTTGGATTTGGAATCTGTTTCGGGACTACTTTCCGGAGCTGATTACGAGGAAGAGGTGGGATGTGAAGAGATGGAGGGAAACTTCGGCGGAGGTGGATGTGGTGGTGTAGGAGATAATGGAGGGCCAAGCGACGGCCGGCCGCCGAATCCTTTTGCAGGGCATCATCAGCAATGCTTCACTGGGACACAACGCAAGGCTGCTCTTGTTCGTCACGAGTCGCTCGTAAGATTTCAGCAGCATTCTTTCCTTCTTTGTTTCCTTTGCTTGTGTATTTGCAATGTGGAAACCATGTAACCTCTCAACTTTCTTAAACTTTACTAAAATTGGTGTCTGTTGCTATTAGGCTTTATCAGTTTATCATAGAATCATCTCGTCTTTATCCATTGGCGAAAATTTAATTCTTTGTTATTTATCTTGTGGTTTGGATACGCTGGTATGAATTTGCTGTGGAGACCTTGCCGGCTGCTTGTTCAAACTTAGGTTTTTTTTCATTGATTATGGGTATCAGATCCGGCGACAGTTAGCATTCTGTTTTTCTGTTTCTGAGTTGTCTTGAAACGATTTCAGGTTTTCCCTCTTCATATAGCAGTCTCTTGGTTTGGGGTGGTTTACTATTTTAGTTGTTTTGTCAGCAAACTGCAATAGACGTGCGGCTTTCCTTTTCTGTCGAACTATTATTTGTAAGAGTAACTTACTGTGAATTCCTTTATCTCACTATATATTTATGGCGTGGGTGTATTCACAAAGAATATACTTCAACATTTATGCTGTCATTACTGATGGACATTTATGAAATGAAGCTAATGGCTCTTGATCTAGGAAGGCTGCGAACTTAAATTTGCATTGTTTAATATATAACTTATCGATGAAGTATTAAAGTTGCTGTTTGTTGTATCTTAGTTCGATGTTCTCCTCCGTTATTTGCTTAATTGCTAGAACTATAGTTAGCATGGCCTTGTCACATGCTATTTCTGGCCAGTTTCAAGATTGTGAAAGCTACAATAACATTTTAAGTTGTGTTGTGAATATCTATAGGTTTTTAATGACTGCGAGGATAGGATTTTTTTTTTCCCCTAGAAAATGGCCATTGCATGGAAGTTGTCCAGGTACAAATAGAGGGTAGTGGTACATGCCATTTGTGATGTATCTATTGCATAGCTGTAAATTCTTTGATACATTAATAAGAGATAATCATGTAGAAGTAAAGAACTAAATTAAAGACTTGCACTGTTAGATACATGCAAATAATGTGATTAGAAAATTGCATTGATCATGTTTTAATAAATTACTAACAAACTGCAGACTTACGAAGGAAGTACATGTATGCCATATTTTGACAAGTTTGAACTATCTCTAGCAAAATTTCCTCTTTTAAAAGTTCTTAATCACGCAATAAGAAGAACAACTTCCTATTCTATATTAGTGATCCTGGGAATTTCACCTTTCTTGATTATTTTAATTTTCAGAAATATTGATGTATGTTTGTATTTTGTTTATATTCATTTAGTACACACTATATCAAATTTTATGGTTTCCATTATGTCTTGAAGGCGCATTTATTGGTTAATCACTTTACAAATGTTTTTTTTATTTACCCATTATCAATGTTGATTCAATCAAAATACTTATCTGAAGATATCAGTATTTTGTGCTCACAACTAAAAGTAAGCATGATTCCCATTAGCATTGTTTCCGATTAGCAATGTTGATTCAATCAAATTACTTACCTAAAGATATCAAGGACTTTGTGTTCACAACTAAAAGTATGATTCTTTTTTATATATATAGTATCTACTATCTAGCAATAACTTTAACACATCATCATTTAACAATTAACATATTTGACTATCAAACAATTAGCATATATGACTTTAACATCCTTGATATCTACTGGCATTATTGACAATCTTATTCTTTATGGAAATAAAATATACCCCTAAACATTGTTTTTTTAATCATTTTGTCTTGGATTATTTTTTTCTTAAGCACATAGCATTTTGTTAACTCCTCTGTTATTATGTTTGTTTACATTTTAGTAAGCTAATTGAGAAATCAATTATACTTTGGGAAAATGTGTTTGCTATGCAGCCCTATGCTGTACCTTATAGCACAGAGATATGGCATCACAAATTTCTTTATGTTCTGGTCATAGTCAGTCAGAATTTGTAGCTTGCAAGAACTGGAAGAATTAAATGCATGACTTCTTTAGTGGATTATTTCATTTAAAATATCATCTTACTATCAAACCTTGAATTTTATAGAGAGACGGGACTTGTGGCTTCACCTCACCTATCATAGTGTTGATTTTTAAGATTGGCTAGTCCACTAGCTCTGCTAAGCTGGTCCAATAAGTTCAATTTATGTTCAAGATCAACAGTAGAAGCATTAGCGGCTAGATTTCTTGAAGAGACAAACCCAGCAATATTTTCAGGTTATCTAGTAGTGGTAATGTGAATAATACCACCTTCCTGTGTAGCCTCATTCCGTGTAGCAGTCATGATGATTCTTAGAGGGAAGGGTATCTTCTGTCTGAAGGATGATTCAGATATGAGATATAGGTTTTTTTCTTTTGCTGTGAACGAGCTGTACATTTGTTTGCTTCAAGGCGTCTGAAACTATCTTGATAGTGTTCTAGCAGAGATGGTACTCATTTCTTGATGCCTGTTGAGCTGTACTAGAGGAAACACAGGTAATAAGACCTGGAGAACCATGCTGCATTGAAGAAGGGTAGGTAATTATTTTCTTGGGATGGGATGGGCTAAAGCAAGCTTCCAGTTGGTTTTAACTAGCACTAGATCTCCATTTGAGAAATACTTATTTGGCTAGTTCAATGTGGATGAAGGCGGCAATGAAAACTAGGGTTTGAATCTTATTTTAATTTTTGTGTATAATGCTTGGTTATTGGTACCAAGTATTGATGGTTGATTAGAGTTTATCAGATAATTGCTAAGTGCTCTATATTGGTTTGAAATATATATATATATTCAATGATACATACTGTCTTACACACTTCAGGAGAAACAATCTATTTCTGAAATTTGAGTTTTGGAAGGACAAATTTTAAGCCTTAACATCTTGAGCTAAGTTCTAATGCAAATGTGTGGTTCACGTATTATTTCTCTGATGCTGAAATTTTGAATATTTCTACACATGTAGTAGCCATTGTTTTGGACTGGTAGAGTTCTCACATAAGGAAATAACTTTTTTCTCCTCTTTCTCTTTTACTTTCTTATATATATATATATATATATATATAAACTCCGCCTGTGATAAGTTTATCTTATCATTGCCGGTCCCAAGCCCGGATAAAGGAGGAGGGTTGCGTTAGGTTGCCAGCCAGCGTTAAACTAAGGCAA
>JBBMKF010000100.1:8743320-8754302 GCA_037834155.1 Curcuma caesia
GCCGTTGATGCTATCGTGGGCATCCAGCTACGGCACGTCCTCTAGGTCGAGGGCTTTGCGGTGACCGACGGGCGACGACGAGCAAGAGGAAGCCGGCACTGGTGAACGGGGAGGTGTTTCCTGCGCCACTCTCGACCACAATGGTTCCTCGGAATCCGTTATGTATATCTCATCACCCGCTCCGGCAGAAGCCGGCGGTGCTCACGACAAGGGCAGAGAAAGCGGCGACGACGTCGAATACCCAAACAGAGGACGACAAAGCCGTGCGCTGTTTAAGTAGAAGAGAGATCCACGGCGAGAAAGGAACAGGAAATGACAAAGAAGAAGCCCCGCCGGATTCTGAGAAACGAGGGGATGCGAGGTGAGGCAGAAGGCGAGGTACGCTGCGGTGGAGAGCCAAGCTGCTTCCGAAGAGAAGCGTTACAGAGATCGGCCACCTGGCCCCATAACCGTCCGTCCATGTACCGGAGGAATTTGAGAAAGGATAGAGAGAAATAGCAATGGCCGAGGACAGTGCATGTGGAGGAGGCTAATTTCTGACACACAGATCTGCTCTGCGTTTGCTGCTCTTGCGGGATAGTGGTTAGACTGTTAGAGGAGGCACGATGCCAGAAGAAGACGACAAAGAGGAGAAATAGGAGATGGCAGGAGGAGGCGGAGAAGCCATGGAGGACGACGGGGAGCTAGCAGAAGGCGGAAAGGCGGCGAATGAAGGTGGAAATGGACAGGGTTAGCAGTTCCTCTTCCTCGTATCCTCGAGAGTTGGAGTATTAAATGATGCGATAAAGGCGGCGCCTTGCGGCGCAAGGTTGCGAAGGGCGCGGCGCGTTCGCCATCTTCGCACCACGCGCAGATGCCCCCATGCGCACAAAGACGACTGCGGTGGACCGTGACGCAGATGGCATGAATGCATTAGCTCAGTGACAGGGAATCTGGGAGATCTCACGCGCCGGCGAAAAGAAAAAAAGAGAAGACGGTCGGTCACAAAGTATAGGGGGCAAGAATTTGAGATTGCGTAATAGATTTCTTTTCCTTTTCGGGAAATAAAATAGATATCCACTTTTTAGGGTATAGTACATTTTAAGCAAATTGGGGTTTTTGTCGAGGTTTTAGGCTAAACGTGGAAACACACGCCTGGGGATGAATCCGACCAGTCCCCACCCCACCCAAATACTGTCTGTTTCGCTCCGGGGCAAGCATTCGGAGGAACCTAGGGTTAGGGCTTGTGCATCTCCCGTGTCCCTCACCGATGGAGGAAGTCACCGAGGGTGTTAACAATCTCCACATCTCGTCTACTGATTCCCACAAGAAGAACCGGATCCAGGTGTCCAATACCAAGAAGCCCCTCTTCTTCTACGTTAATCTCGCCAAGGTTCTACTCGTCCCTCGTAGATTTTTGCAGTCATTTACTTGTTGTTCGATCGAAGACACGAAGTTTTTGTGGGTTTCAGTTACAATGCCCTTGTTTTGTGCTCTTGTTTAACTTTCTGCTGGATGCTCTAGTTATGTTTTTTTTCCCTTTAAATACAACACTCTGTTTCTGAGAATCCTTCTTTTTGATACGCAACAATCGCAGAGATACATGCAGCAAATCAACTTTAAGCATAATTGTGTGTTGTGTTATTATTCCGTGTTATGTTTCTGTTCTTTGTCTGTCAGAGTATCGTAGTAAACATTCACTTATTGGATCCGTTCAATCAATCATGTGGATTTGCTGATATGGAACTAATAACTTTTTTTACTTTGGATTTTTATTTATTGATCTGTGGTGTTTGTTTTCTTTGACGGGGTTATATCTCTGCATGGAATTTTCTCGACCTTCATTTTGTTAGGTTAATCATTTCTAGGAATCCAAAAAAATTCTGGCCGCTCTGGATGATACCTTGATTGAATATCTTACTGTAAACTAGCCAACTTAACGTTGGAAGAATACAATCTGTTATGGAAATACAAACAAAAAGTTATGGTAAATTTAGAAAGCATGAATCTTGTTTTTCTTCTTGCTTTTTAAAGTTTGGTCAAAGGAGTTCAAAAAAATTGATGCAAATAAAACAAGGTAAGAGTTCAGTTTCTAGTTATATCCTTATTTAAACGCATGGAATTGGAGCAGAGCATTTTACTATTTAAGCTCCATTTGTTTTATGGAAAATGCCCAATAGTTGGTGCAATGGAAAATCATGGTTAAAATTTTTCTTTTGGTCAATGGGAAATATAGGCATTTTTTAAGGAAAATGATTTCCTCTGGAAAAGACATTTTCTTCATCATTTGCTAGCCATTCATTCTATCAATAAACCCTTTCTCTTCGCCTTTTGTCCTTTGCTCATATTTGGGCAGGTTTATCAATTTGAGTGTTTGTGCAGGTTAGGATAGACTAGTTGGTCGAACAGGATGCGCCGGATTGGCTGGTCAGTTGGTTAGATTGAGCAGGTTCAATGATCTGGTCCAGTCAAGTGGGCTGATCTGATCAGGCCAGGTGTGCCAGTTGGTTCTGTCAATCCGGACAAGGTGCTCGACAAGCTGGTTGGATTAGGCCAATGGGGTTCGGGCTAGTAGATGTTAGTATCACATTTAAACAGCAGAAAATAATCTTTTTTACAAAACAAGATTTTTCCAAAAAAATATTTTCCACAAATCATCTTTCAGCAAACAAATGTAGCTTAAGTATTCAATTGCAAGAGTAGTTGTACTAGGATGCACAGTGTACCTCTTGCTAGTAATTTCAGAGCGCAGTTTATGTTCATGGGACTATGAAAATTGGAAGAGTATTTAAGGTGAGGATAAGATTTGAAATGAAAATTTAGAAGATCAATTATGCCTTTGACTTGGATAAGAAAATCAACCATATGTGGCTTATGATGAGGTTTTGGCAGTTTAATCATGGTTGGTTTTCAAAAGCAAAGGAATATCTAGTATTAGAATCATTGAAAATGTAGGCAACAAGTAGCTAGATTACCCTATTTTACATTAAAATTTGGCTTTAAATTTGTTCTTTTAAAATTTTATTTATGGAGAGATGGTAGAATAAATTTGGAGTGTTAATTGTGCTAATCAGTGGCAGTTTTAGTATAATAAATTGTACTAGGTTATATTATAACTCGTATACAAGTTAAAGACAGTATAATTAGTGTTGATGGGCTATAGCATTACTTTTATTAACTCTATGTTACTTTTATTAATAACAGCATTATAATTCAAGGTTTATAGTAAGTTTGGATTAATGGGTGATGTAATTTAAGTTGTATTATATTAAGTTAATAGAATATTAACTTTAGCTAGATTAGATTAATATTGGTATTTAGTTTCTTAAATTTGTTACATACCCATATCCTTGTCCTAAATTTAGACCCTTTTTCAACGAGTTCCCTTGTCTCCACTTTGAAAAAGATGACGTATTTGATCATCAAAGCAAACTAATAGCTGGTTTAGCTGGAACTTGATGCTCACAAGGTTAGTTGTAATATTAAATGATGGAGCTTAAATTGGTTGTATTCGAATTTTTAGACTATTTCGTTAGAATTCAAACTTCAGGCAAGATTTAGCACTTACACCCAACACTATTTAAACAAATTTACTTTCAGATGTAGGAGCAGGAATATGATTTCTTTGTGCCCTATATGTGGTTACTATAAATTAATTGCCCCCAAAACTACAATTTACTCATAAATTTTTCATTCTGTAGTAATGCATGTGGAGCTTCTTTTGATGAATTCTTAAATCTATACATTTCAGCAATTGCAACCGTCATCACCATTGCGGAGATACTGAAAACCAATGGGCTTGCGATCGAGAGAAGTAAGATCCTCTATCATTTTATCTTTTAGCTGTTTTCTTTTAGGACAGTAGTTGATTCTTTAATCAACTTGGCACAGAGATCACGACATCTACCGTTGATATCACTGATGAATCTAGGGGTCGACCAATCCAAAAAGCCAAGGTACAAATTGATTATAAGTTAGGATTCATTTGGGAGGCATTTGATTGCCCATGAATGTGCTTGCTACCAAAGTGAATATGAAGAGCAGCAGTCGCCCACATTCATTTGGTTCATCCAAAGTTGCTTAATGTTTGACTTTTCACTTGAGATTCCACATACCACTTGCATCTTTGGACTTGAATGCCACATTACTTTAGATTTTAATGAGCAGAAATTATCCCCCAAAAATTGTTTCAAAAGCTACTCAATAAGAGCCATTCAAATTAGTGCAATTGCAAACAGCAACCTAGCAATTGCTTTATTTTATTTTATTCTAAAAAAACTATTGGGGCTGCATAAGTATATCGTGGAGGTTGGTACTGAGTCCAGGACCTTCCCAAGTGGTACCAACTTTGGAAAGGTGATACCTATTAACAACATTCAAGGAGTGAAGGTGGCACCAATTACAACTTTCAAAGGGTTCACCAATTCTGAAAAGTGACACCTACCTTGTTGCAAACAGCCTCATCAACTGTGCTGATTATATTTATGTTATATGAATAGTAGTTGCTCATTCTAGTGGTAAACTAGATAGATTGGTGAATTTGAATCTGTATCTTTATTATTGGGAGTGAAGTGAGTGAGCTCCAAACAGAATTACTGTTACATCCAATGGTGTAGGGATTCCTAGTGGTCAAGATCAAACGATCACATTCAGTAATATTTAAACGTCTTTTTTGTTTGTATCATGTGAAAAAAAATGTGGTTAAATTAATCCATTGGTGCGAGTGTAAGTGTGATGATCATGCGTTAGGCATCTGCACTTTTGGTCCATCTTCTGTTGTCAACCATTATCCACTACCTTATTGGTTCTCTCCCTCCTTACTTCCCTCCACGCTGCTTGCTACAGGTCGCTGCGTGTGGGTGGTGGTGTCGCTGTCTTCTTTTATCTGCAAATCACCGGCAGGGGAGAGAATATTGCAGGACGATCCTGCAGCGGCAGGAGCAAGTGAGCCAACCAGATGGCAATAACAGGGCAGGCAAGAGGATGCAATTATAAGGGAAAAAAGGTAGATCAGATTAAGATGCGACGATGACAGGACGCTCATCCTGTGCCTGTCTGTGCGTTATGGATCGGTGGTTTGTGTTGGAGAGCTAGCAGACGGCCAGCTACGCATGGGGCTGGTGAAACAGTATGTAGAGGATAAGTGAGCACAAGGTGGTTGATGATGTGCTGCTGCAGAAAATTGTGCTGAAAGATCTTTAAAGTTGATTGATTATTGTTCTGCTCAAATTCTTGATTTATTGACTCCTCCTCCTAATAATTTTATTAGTCGAGTGGGAATAGACTGTAAAATAAGATAAGATGTTACGTTAACTTTTAAAAAAAAGCTTTATTATAAAGGATAATTATCCAATATTTATCTAGCATGTATAAAAATCTAATACTCGAGATTCTGTTTTGGTGATGTGACCGCCCATGTTTGCACCGCCGGTCTTTGCGCATCCATCAATATCAAACTCTAACAACAAAAATATATATATATATCACTATAACAGTTTCACACGATTAATTTCACAACCATCTACGAAGAAGTAAATTGAGAAGTTGTGATTGGTTACGACGGAAAAGGACATTATTTCAGTTTCGTTGAAATTCGATCCTTATTCACTTCAATAATTCTGTTCTATCGTAACTAACTCAACTCACCTCAATAATTCTATTCCATCGTAACCAACTCAATTATGTTCAAAACTAATATCTAATTCACAAACTATGGTTCAGTCAAGCTATAACTCTGACAATCAAACATCGCAATTCTTCAGTAGAACAAAAGGTGAACGAGGCTCATGACTTTGGGTCTCTCAGGCTTTTCCTTGCGTGATCATGGATTGCCTCATCGATGCTTCTGGTCCCTGCAGTCTCATGGTCCTGGCCCTAGTATCCAACTGTGAAGCGTTTGGATCGGAGCTAGCTTTTTGATGTCTACTCTCTCACACTATTCGTTTTTTTCCATATCATGTATGGAAGGGACTCTCCTAAAGGGTGGAGAAGTGAGTGGAAGGATCACGGAAAGAGTTCTGTCACTGGTGTTTCTTTTTACTGTCGACCTTATTCTTATTGTAGCATCTTAGTGTAGCAGATGCGATAACTGTACAAGCAGTTGTTACCCAACTTTCAGAAGCCCAGAAGAAAGGGTGGTCAATTCTGTCTCCTAGTTCCAACCCCAAGAACATGAAAGATGAAAGGACATGTCTAATCTTCTGCGAGGTTAGATAATAACATTGTAAAGCTTCTCTCAAATTGTAAATTTCAACTGATAAACGGAATCCACTTGAATTATTGGTTCCAAACTAATTTTCCAACAGCATTTGCACAGGAAATGCTCTGCCGTCAAAGCTCATCCGCCATTATCAGGAGAACGATGACATTATTTAAAACCAGTCGATAATACATACATACATGCGTGCACCGGTCGATCGATACCAATCCAGTCAATCTTTTAAAGCAAAAGAAGTGGACTAGATTCCCAGCTTCCCCTTCTCATCCATCAACGAGGGGTCAATGGCAGAAAGAGGCCGAATTATAAAGGAACAAAAGAAGGTGGCGTGGGGCAGGAGAAGCACTAAGTGGCACCACATTGCATGTGGTTCCTCACGCTCAAAAGCTAACGATCGAGGGGAGCAATCTCTCACAAATCCATGCCATGCCCATGAACAAGTCACGTTACGTGATTCCCTTTAGTTCTTCCTGATCACCAATACCAACCTCATATTTGATTCGAAAGTGTTATCTCCTCAATCTTCTCAATGCTAGTGCTCGGTGCAGTGGAGGTCCTTGTTGCATTGCATGTGAAGTGTAGGGAAGAACTCCACACCTATATATATATGGAGCTCCAATGCTCTTGCAGTAGTGCACATTGACTGAGCTGGAGAACAAGAATAACATGGTGTGTTGTCATTGATTCATCCTAGTGCCTAATTAACTGTACTTAATGAATTCTAGCATTCTTGGTTATTCTCAGTATGATCTTTTTTTCCCATTTATATGTAGGACCAAATGAAGGAGAACAACTCGAATGCTGTAGCAGATGCAGTGGACTACAAAGGATTGCCGGCGGACAAGTCGAGGACTGGTGGATGGGTGCCTGCAGCTCTTATTCTAGGTCTGTATATATATGTGCATGGAATCTGATATGATATCGAAAACTAATGAGGGATCGATCGATGTGAATGTTGGCGAGCAGGAATTGAGGTATGCGAGAGGCTGTCGACGATGGGGATTGCGGTGAACTTGGTGACGTACTTGGGAGGGACGATGCATGTGGCGAGTGCGGAGGCGGCGAACATGGTGACGGATTTCATGGGCACGTCGTTTCTGCTCTCCTTGTTGGGGGGATTCCTCGCGGATTCCTTCCTGGGCAGATTCCTCACCATTGCCATCTTTGCCCTCCTCCAATCACTGGTAAGTCTGCGAATCTTTTTTATCGATCTCTCGTAAAGGATGATATAAATTCGTTTCATCTTATATATCACTTGGCATCACTTCACCAAAAGTGAAGATTCAATCCCAGAAATGGAACGATTTTAATTTTTCAACGTGGATCGCCGCGTGATGCATGCAGGGAACAGGAATGCTCACAGTGACGACGAAGCTGCCGCAGCTCCGACCGCCGCCATGCGCCTCCACCGACTCCGGGCATCTTTCCTGCGAGAGAGCCAACGGGCTCCAGATGGGCCTCCTCTACCTGAGCCTCTATCTCATCGCCCTCGGCACCGGCGGACTCAAGTCCAGCGTCTCGGGATTCGGCACCGACCAGTTCGACGACAAGGACCCGAGGGAGAAGACCCAGATGACTTTCTTCTTCAATCGCTTCTTCTTCTTCATCAGCATCGGCACCCTCTTCGCCGTCACCGTCCTCGTCTACATCCAGGACAACGTCAGCAGGAGCTGGGCCTACGCCATCTGCTGCATCGCCATGCTCCTCGCCGTTGTCGTCTTCCTCTCCGGCACCAGAACGTACCGGTACAAGAAGAGCTCCGGCAGCCCGATCGTCCACATTCTCCAGGTCATCGTCGCCGCCGTCAGGAAGAGGAAGCTCGCGTTGCCGTCGGATGTGCAATTCATGTTCGATAACTTCCCGGAGAACTCCAAAATCCAGCACACTGATCGATTCCGGTATCTCTCTGTTTTTTTCATGAAAGAATTATTCATCATTGGGAAAAAGTTCATTTTGCGACTGATTGTATATATGCATATATACAGTTTTCTAGATAAAGCTGCAATAATTGTTGACGGAGAGAGCAAGTGCGCCGACGACGACCCCTGGAAGTTGTGCCCGGTGACGAGGATCGAGGAGGTGAAGATGGTGATCCGGCTGCTTCCTATCTGGGCAACGACCATCATGTTCTGGACAATTTACGCGCAGATGATCACGTTCTCGGTGGAGCAGGCGACGACGATGCAGAGGTCGATAGGGAGCTTCCAGATTCCGGCGGGGTCGCTGACGGTCTTCTTCGTCGGCGCGATACTGATCACCCTCGCCGTCTACGACCGCGCGATCATGCCTTTAATGAACAAACAATGGGGCAAACAGGGTACAACTAGTTTGCATTGATATTCTAATTCTACTTATCGTGCACTTCTTAAATTGTTGAACCAATGGATGTATTTAGGTTTCACGAACCTTCAAAGAATCGGCATCGGCTTGGCCTTGTCGTCAATCGGCATGGTGGCGGCCGCGCTCGCGGAGAAGAAACGGCTCTCGCTGGCCAAGGAAACAGTGCTGCTCCACAGTGGCGCGACGGTGCCGATGAGCGTGTTCTTCCTGATACCGCAGTTCTTGCTGGTGGGCGCCGGCGAGGCCTTCATCTACACCGGGCAGCTCGACTTCTTCATCAGGGAGTCGCCGAAGGGGATGAAGACGATGAGCACGGGGCTGTTCCTGACGACGCTCTCGCTGGGGTTCTTCCTGAGTAGCTTCCTGGTCTCGGTAGTCAAGCGTATGACCGGCGGCGGCGAGGGAGGGCGTCAAGGGTGGCTCGGCGACGATATCAACCACGGGAGGCTGGACTGCTTCTACGGGTTTTTGGCGGCGTTGAGCGCTCTTAATTTGGCGGCTTTTCTCGCCTGTGCTGCTGGGACTAAGCCGCAGAGTTCGAAGGGAGAGGATAAATTGTCGGAAATTGATCCTTGACCTTGTAGTAAACGCCAGTTGTTGCTACTCGCTTTGGATGTTAAAAAAAGACAAAACTTGTGACTATTCTCTCCTCTTTCCAAGTAGTATGATCCTTCGTAGTAAACTCGAATTCATTGAATATCGTTGCTACTCTCTCTTCTCTTTAATTTGCAAGTAGTAGAGCCTTTGATGATAAAATTTTCATGAAAGAGATGTTGTTTAGGTTTGATGCAGGAAATAACTATCAATTCCATTGATATACATATGAATATTTCTAAAATCTATTGATTCTATAGAATGTCAAGAGATAGATAATCAAACTCAGTATTTGAGAAGAAACGACACGACCCCATATTCTTATTGATAAAAAAATATTCAAAACAACTTAAATAAATAGTTTAATTAAATAAATTTCAAACCCCAACCATTTGAAAGGCGAAAATATCTCTAAAATCCTAACTCCACAAAAATAAAAAAAAGATAAATTATTTATATTATTTTCGCATCATCAATTTATATTATTGTCGCATCATCAATTTATATTATTGTCGTTTCATTCTACTTAGAGTTGAAAAGAATTCATTCTCGAATTCAAAATAGTGTCAAGTGATAGCCCAAAAGAAGAATCCTTTAATATCAATTCAACAAAATCTATTAGTAGTTGTTAGACTTTGAGAATCCTCATCGATTTGCTGATGAGCATGACATCGTGGATGTTACTCTTGTCTATTGTCTTCTGATCGATGTGTAGCTTGACATGTTTGAATCCCTGAGGGCCTATACCTTCTTTCCCCTGAATTTCTTCAATTGATTGATGACATACTCATCGATCGCATCGACCATGAAGAGAACCTTGTAGCCCTTCTTTTTCAACTTTTCAAGAAACGGAGAATTCTTTATAGCTTTTTGCTTTCACTCGTAGTAAATGTCATTTTTTTTAAGGTGATCTTATTGAAGCTAACAATTACTTTCAAAAGTTTAGAAGGATTATGAAGAGTTTTTGGCCTCTGCTATCTTCTTTTCCTCTACAAAAGCAATTTGAACTTCTGCATGGCATAGAATAACTGTATCTTACAAAATAACGTAGAAAATGTCATGAGCATTGCAAGCCTCCATACTAATAACCCATTCAAAATAATTAGCACAGTATATACCACAACGACTACCCTATTGATTTTCTAGTGCAGTTGCTAGCTCAATCGATATGAGGTTCCTCCGTAAACTCTTGATGAGGTTTCTCCTAGTCCTCTTAATCATAGTTGTAAACTAGATTATCAATTATTTTGATTTTATCATCTACATCTTCCTTATAAATAAAAACTCTTCTTCTTTATAAAAAACTATTCTCTTTCTCCTTCAAGTTTATTCGATGATTATTTTTGTATTGGACCGTACTTCCTCTATTCAAGATTTCCAACAATGTTATCATCCTCTCTGCTAGCCACTCCACCCACAAGTCAAATCAACTATTAGCCACCTCTCAGAACCGCTGCTCCATATTATGATTAAAAGCATAGTCAACATATTGTTGTCTTCTCAACAGCATGATGGCACAAGATCAATACAGCTCTTAATTATACCAACTGATGCAACGGATAACTATCGATTCCATTAATTCATACACGAATACCGAAAGTGATTTTTTAAACCCTGTTCATTCCGTAGAATGTCAAAAGCTAGACAACAAAACTTGACGTTTGAGTAGAAACAGCGCAGTCGTAAATTCTTATATATTGATAAAAAACTAACCATGAGAAAGACAAAAATACTCTTAAAATTCTAACTCGATAAAAAAAAAAAAGAGAAATTGTTTCTATTATTCCTACTTATCCATTCTATTATTCTAATGTCCAGGCGGCATCATTCATCATTGGACTACTAACAATAA
>JBBMKF010000100.1:8758721-8789370 GCA_037834155.1 Curcuma caesia
ACCTTCCGAATTCGGCAACGACGTCGATCGAACGAACGCCGTAGAGCCGGCCAAGTCAATGTTCGATATCAAGGTACTGATCCGCAGGGCCGTAGAGGCTTCAGGGATCCCTTACACTTACGTGTCCAGCAATTTCTTCGCCGGGTACTTCCTCCCAACGCTTGGCCAGACTGGAGTTACCGGTCTTCCTACCGACAAAGTCGTCATTTTGGGCGATGGGGACGTCAAAGGTAACTCATCAATCTAATGTAAATGTAAAATCATTATTATTTCAGTATTTAATTGTGATTTTCTATCTCTTTTTTCCCCCAATTCAACAGCTGTGTTTGTCGATGAAGATGACATCGGAACATACACTGTGAAAGCAGTGGACGATCCCAGAACATCGAACAAGGTTCTGTATCTGAGACCACCAGGCAACATCCTTTCGCACAACGAGCTCGTTTCTCTTTGGGAAAAGAAAGTTGGCAAGACCTTCGAGCGGGTCTATGTTTCTGAAGAAGAAGTTCTGAAGAAGATCCAAGGTTCTACTTGACAAACAAAAAAAAAGAAACTCTTCTTTTTGCCTTATGATTTAATTGATCGTTCGATCGTTGTTAACCATTTTCTCTTTCAGAATCTCCTGTTCCATTGAACGTGATTTATGCAATTAATCACGCGGTCTTCATCAAGGGCGATCACACCAATTTCGAGATCGAACCATCATTCGGCGTGGAGGCCTCGGAACTCTACCCCGACGTCAAACATACTTCTGTGGATGAATACCTGAATCGTTTTCTGTAAGAGCAAGTAGAACATTGTCGCTTTCGGTACTTATGGTTGCAAATAAATCGTATGTTCATGTTTGCTATCTGCGTGAATTCCATGGTAGTGTAGTCTCTCTTTGTCCTTGTAACTGCTCGTGTGAGGTTTGAGACAATCAATGAAGTCATTCTCATAGAGAAGACGCCGTTGTAATCAAGTTAAGAACATGATCTGCATTAAAAAATTGTAACTTGAGAAGCTCTGGAGCATGTTCTTCTCCAGGGTTTGTGTCAAATGTTGGATGCCATAGATTATGAGCATCCTCGCAACTGCTTAGAGCTCCATTGCTACGGTACCATTGGGTTTTTTTGTTGGCCTTGTCAGTGACAGAAATTCCCTATCGTTCTCTTTTTTTTTGCATACTTCTATCAAATGGCTGCATTGCATATCTCTTTAGAGTCAAAAGATTGCCCATCTTTTATCAAATTTTGAAATCCTTCAGGAGGAGGATGATGATCGAGTTAAATTAGAAAAAATATATTTTAATGTTATAAGTAGCTATAGATCAGTGACTATTTATAATTGCTAAAACAAAGATATTTTCAATATAAAAAATATGATAGAATACCCTTATAATTATTTTTAAGACGGTAGTTCTTTTGATTTTTGGGCATTAAGAATCTTGTGTCAGTTTAGTTTACTTACTCATTCTGAGTCAAGTATGATACAGATTTGATAGACCTGTTTAACTACGAGTCAGATCGAACATGGCACATTTCATTAGGATTTATGTCTTGCACCCTGACGAAGAACAACCATCCAGAAGATTTTAATAATTTTATATTATATAATAAATATAATAATATACTTGGTAGAGACTCTCTCTACTTTCTTCACCTACCATATATTTTCTCAATTTCTCGGTCAAATTTTAAGTTGATCAGTTCAAACTATATATATCTTTATTGGATTTAATAATATTTAACTTTTTTAAAAATTTTAAATGTTAAACTCTCTACAAATTAATAATTATAGCAATAGTCAATAATAATAATAATAATAATTATTATTATTATTATAAAACGTGGAAGAAGTGTGTCTTCTGCCATAATTCTTTTGGTATGTCATGATCAATCACTAATATCACATTTTATTATTAAGTTGAGCACAGAAATTCCACCGTATGTTAGTAGAGGCTGAATCAATTATATTGGTGTCACTTTTGTTCGTTTATTTATATTTTTGTTGCAACAAGCAACAAAGAAAGATAATAACATATATATAAAAATTAACATAGAACTAAATTAACTCAATTCAAAAAGTTAAGTGGAAACTGTAGAAAAGAAACATAAATTTTACTGCGTAGAAGCTATAAAAAAATGATGGCAATTCTTTTGTTTTGTTTTTTGAGATCCTTAATTATTTTTTGAAAAAACAAAAACAAAAATAGTAAACTCTGGTGTTGTTCCCTTAAATAATAAACACTCACAAAAGTTGTGTTCCTAGTCAGATTACACTAACAAAGATTGAGAAGGTAAAATGTCACAACGTAACCCTTTTGTAGGTCAATTGATAAGATTTGGGAGATATTAGGGTTCTCATTGTTTGGATAAAAGAAGGAAACTAAAGTTATAAGTAGTGCATAACTTTTTTAGAGGATAGAATCAACTCATCTTAATTAAATAATCTTTTCATGCAGCGAAAGATCCAATGCATCTTGGACTATAGCCCGTAGCCCAGCCCTTTTTAGTTCCGTCCAATTTTTTTTCAAGCATCAGCTCTTTTTTTTTTATTTATTATCTCTATAAATTTTCTTAAGTAATGGATTTTTTTTAATAAAATAAATTAATAAACAAATGGAATTATTGAATATGAAGGCAAAGTATTGAATTAAAATCGAATTGAGGTTGAACAAAATTCATCTAGTAGGTACGAGGGATAAGGGTTATGTTAGTCCAAATCGAGATTATTTTAGATTTAATTTAACCAAGTTATGATAGAATATAATTTAATTGGATTAAACAAGTTCAATCTAAGTTAGAAAATTTTTGAAAAAATTTATTGTCTTCTCTCTTTTGGTTTTAATTCGCAGTCTCACTTCCACCGCCTGAAGAGGAGAAGTCCTTTTTCTCTTCTTTATATTGTTTTTACCAATAACAACCTTAGTCATTGCAACTCTTTTTTTACTTTTTTTTTTTGTCGTCAAAGCTAACCAAGACGGTTAGAAAAGTAAATAAGACTTCCATTCTCTTGAGTGCTTCTTGAGTCTGAGTAGGAAGCAGAATGTTAAGTAGCTGAGTGTTGAATTCGCTCAAGTCAATCAAGATCTTCCACATCAAGACACAAGTCGTCCGACTGCCAAAAGACGAGTACCGCGACTTGAGTTAGTTGAATACTCCAACTGCTAAGTGCTAGATCGATAGAATTTACATATCTCCATAATTATATGATATTGTCCACTTTGGACCTAAACTTTTATGATTTATTTGTAGACCCTACTTAAAATGTCTCATTCCAATAGAAATATCTTCCATCTTATAAACTCATGATTTTCTCCATATATTTTCAATATGGGACCTTGATTGTAATCCCAACACTGAGTTGACCAGGAGTTAAGAGATGCTGAGTGGTTGTTTAGCCGGAGTGCCTAATTGGGAGAGAAGTTGTCCACTACCAAGTCGAATGCTGAACGTCGAGTCAAGAGAGAAGTCGCCCGATTGTCAAATATTATCATATTATTAAGTGCTTGGGGGTGGAGTTCAGGTGCCCAGGAAAGTACTCTCGAGTGAGTTTCTGAGTGCTCAAAAACTGAGAAGCTGAGATTTGTGTTTAATGCAGTCTCCTTAAACATGTTCACCCCACCTCTGGTTGTGTTTCGAGGTTGTCGTGGGACGTCTGTTTCCCAAGATAGAGAGGCAAACAACAATTCACACCAAGTACTAGTGGTCACGGTGAACTGAAAGGTACCCGAATGCTATTATGGGTATTTTGCTGAGCAAGAGATGCACAATAGAGAAAGCGAGGGAGAACACAAGTGGATGGAGATTCTCTTCTTCTTTTGCTATATCTTTCACTTTTTTCTACTCAAGATTCAACCTCCTTATATAGGAGTGCCTCCCCTTTGGCTACGTTAAACGATTGAGTAAAGATCACTTATTGCCTTTAATGCCTGGATCAAAATTTTGCCCCCGGCCATTACACCCGAACGATTCTAGATTCACAATTAATCATCTGGTTAATTCTTCCGTTATACTTTTCAACAAGTAGCAAAAATAAAATTCAATTGACAAAACATTGATTGATTCAATTAGACAAATTTTATATTGATCAGTCCGACATTCGATGTGTGCAGGTTATACTTGCACACAAGTCAACTTAATTCAGTACAATCTGAGTCTTAGATTTGCACCCCCCATACATCCACAAGTGAAAGAAAGTCTCTCCCCATACATTTGTTCACAACATACATACTTGTGCAATAATATAAACCAATCATCTAGCCATAAAACTCCTAATATATGACTAAATATCATGGAGTCTCTTTTTTTTATCCATTTTTTCATTCATACTTTTGACATTTATTACATTAAGTTCAAGTCCCCTAACTCTAATTTTTGGATCCATCCTTATTTTCAAGTGACACTCACGTAACAAGTACAATGCATTCTTATAAGTAATCGTCACTCAAATATATGAGATGTAAATTAAAACATCATTCACTATGACTTTTACAATATCAAATGAGATACAATAAAGGAGTTTACCTTAAGACTATGCCTTTAGAGAGGTAAATCAAATAATTTACCCAATTCTTAAAACTCATGTCGTACTATTTCTAATAAAAGTGAAAGGAGTTGATTTAGGATTGTATTGCTATTGTAAATGGAGACCATAAATGGAGATGATCTCACTCTTGCATCATGATGATGCAGGATGATCTTTTCTTTTCTTTTAAAATAATAATCTAAATCCAAACAATTACTAATCTTCCAATTCATTATGTTTGACTTGTCTTAATTTGTTCAACCCTCAGCACAGTTTGTTGCTATCTACTTCATGATTTTCATATCAGAAATAAATTCAATTATTATCCACTACAGAACTTTAATTTTATTGTATTATAGACCTCAATTGTTAATGCACTGCCTGCTGTCTTTTCTGGATAGTTTGTTTATGTGACTACTCTGCCAATATCTTCGAGTAGTTAACTTGCCTTCTTAATTACAAAATAGGGAGTACAGGCAATAAAACAATTGAAAATCATCTTCAAATGCTCCATTAAATCTCCTTATTATAGTGTTTGAAGCCATCTCCAATGCTCCATGGAATCTCTTTGTTGGAGTTTGTACCATTGACATTGGTTGTAGATTTAATTAATTGCTCTTCTAATGCGCTTTCATTTGTATAATTGCCGCCATATGAATTTATTGTATCAAGAGTAGAGATACAAGGTCAGCTGATCAAGAGTCATAACCCAACATTAGCTCCATATAATATAGCAGATTTAATTATCATTTTGTAAAACTTTCCGTTATGTCTTAGTGGTATTTTACGATCACAAATTAAAGAACATTTGATGTTCTTCTCCATTTCAACTATCTTGTTTGTATTTTATTTAAGACATCTTTCCCAATCCTTCTATCTTTTTGCAAAAATGATCTTAAATATTTAAAATTATTGCAGACAACTCGTTATCTCCTATCTTAATAATTGTCTAATTACATCTAATATTATTAAGCTTAAATAATATATATTCTGTCTTTATTTTACTAAGCCTAAAACTTTTCACTTTCAAAGTTTTTCATCAAGATTCAAATTTAGCATTACTCCTTCACATGTCTCATCTACTAAAACATATCATCTGCAAACAACATGTACTATGGTACCGTATATTGGATATGTCCAGTGGGTCCGTCTATAATTAATATAAACAAATAAGAATTTAACGTTGATATTTGATATAACCCTATCTTTATGGGAAACGCTTTGGTTAATTTAAAAATTTTCACTCTTGTTAATTATTACATCATCATACATATTCTTAATTAGTTCTATACATTATGTTAATACTTCTATATATTTTCTAAAATTCTTCATATAATTTTCTTTGGGGCTTTATCGTAAAATTTTTCTAGATCGATGAATATCATAGATAATTTTATTTTTATTCCCTATATTTTTTAATTAATTATCTAAAATATATATATAAATTTTCCAGGCATAAATCCAGTAATTATATCTTGATTGTGATAAAGGAAAATTGTTCTTTTGAATCCAATAATGGTAGTTGAAATCTTTATCCTTCTCTAATAATGTGTATCATCTATGATGACTATTTGACCCTCTAATGGCATTTTCGATATGAAAATATGATATTTTTTTAATTTTTAAAAAGGAGAGATCTTTGATGATTTTGATAATTATGGATGCTTTTTTTATTTTTGTTCAATATTTAATTAATCTTGAATTTATACTAATTTTTAAAGATATAAATATTTTTTAATAAAAGATAAATATGTATATCATCAAATATATAAATATTATATTTGAATAGATATTCAACGTATGGTATACATTGATTGTGCTATCTTAAATACCAATTATATTCAAATGATCACCATCAAATATCACCAAATATACAACATAGTGGATCCCTTGCTATCATGTAATAACGAGTGATAAAGTAAGTTGTGGAGATTATATCTATATAATTAAGCTGGTGCTCAATCCATATCCTTTTGAAGATATAAATGCTTTGATATACTATTGGACGAGGTTAGAGATAACTCAGCACCACCTAATGGATCATGTCACCTTCATTCACGCTCACACATTCATTCAGTTGAAGTTCTATACAAGATTGTCCAAAGGTATGATTCAATTAGTTACGACAGAACAGATTTATTATAGTGGATAAATGTTGATTGACAAAATCGAGGTAATATCTTCTCTGTAATAATTAACTGTAGCCTTTTAATTTACCGTCTCACAGATGACGAATTTCATATTTTACTATAGAAAAAAATGATAATCCCAATTAGTCGCATTGACTCAATCCCTGGGTGACCGGTTCGGTCCCACGGAAGTTTCCCACCGGCCACCAAGGTAAATCAGGAAACACATGCAGCGGCCAAAACAGATGTCCAGCATCCTTTAATTGCAATCTCCATTTGAAGGAAAATTTCTACAAATACGTCTTAGCTGGAGATCGAACTGTAAGTGTCTAGGTGACAATTTGAATATCATACCGCGACACCATAGCCCCGGGGACACATATTTTACTATAGAGGTTCAATACAAGGAGATACCAACACTAAATTTATTATGATAAGTAATAGATTGTGTAGCGGGTCCAAATTCCAATGGTCTCGAAAGACTCCGATCCGAAGTGACGGCAGACTTGCGTCATGATGACGCAGGATGGATTAGTTTGAGACATGTCCATCAGCCCAGTCGCATCCGGTGGTTACTTTACTTTTTAAAACAATAAAAAATACGCAACTGCTTAATCTCTGCCACACACATTCTTTGTTTTGTCTTTTGCTTAAGCCTAATGACTGGTCATTTTCATCCCTCTCGCGATTTGTTTTTCATAATGACGTACTTAAACCCAACTAATTGGGAGAATTAGCATTGCCTTGCCCCAGGAGGCTTACCATTCACGTATTCCCGGACCGTGACTGAACAACATCAGCTGATCACACGTCAAAAATAGACCGGAATCCCACACGGTTGGTCAACCAAGAAATTGGTCCCCGCCTGAACCGCTCTCCGCCAAACCGGACGGTTCAGTTTAAGTGATAAATTAATCCACCGGCCGGGCTGCGCGCATTCCAAAAATGTCTAGGCATTTCGTTGTCTTCACCTACCACGCGGCTGTTAAGAGCCGATTGATGGACCGGCCCGGTCCACTCCGGTCCGGTTCTCCGATTGTCTATATAACTAACAATTGAGATTTCTCTACTGGCAGGGTAACACGCGTCATTCTTTGCCGATTAGTAAACGCGTCGTTTCTGTGACCTTCTCGCCGGCGATGGAAGCGAACGGCTACCGCATAACTCACAGCGCCGACGGGCCGGCGACGATCTTGGCCATCGGCACCTCCAACCCCACCAACGTCGTCGACCAGAACGCTTATCCCGACTTCTATTTCCGGGTCACCAACTCCGAGCATCTGCAGGAACTCAAAGCCAAGTTTAGGCGCATCTGTAAGATTTATGTAGTTTGATTGAATGATGGATCGTAATTCAAACAGAATGATCGATGATCATGTTGGGAATTGGTGGTTTGGTGGATTTATGTGGGTGCGTGTGACCTGTTCGATTACATGTGTAGGTGAGAAAGCGGCGATCAGGAAGAGGCACTTGTACCTGACTGAGGAGATTTTGCGGGAGAATCCTAGCTTGCTGGCTCCCATGGCACCGTCGTTCGACGCGCGGCAGGCGATCGTGGTGGAGGCGGTGCCGAAGCTGGCGAAGGAGGCGGCGGAGAAGGCGATCAAGGAGTGGGGCCGCCCCAAATCGGGCATCACGCACCTGGTCTTCTGCTCCGCGAGCGGAATCGACATGCCCGGCTCCGACCTGCAGCTTCTCAAGCTGCTCGGGCTCCCGCCGACCGTCAATCGCGTCATGCTCTACAACGTCGGGTGCCACGCCGGTGGCACCGCCCTCCGCGTCGCCAAGGACCTCGCGGAGAACAACCGCGGCGCGCGGGTGCTCGCCGTCTGCTCCGAGGTCACCGTGCTCTCCTACCGCGGCCCCCACCCCGCCCACATCGAGAGCCTCTTCGTCCAAGCTCTGTTTGGCGACGGCGCCGCCGCGCTCGTGGTCGGGTCCGACCCCGTCGATGGCGTCGAGCGCCCCATCTTCGAAATCGCCTCTGCATCCCAAGTAATCACTGCTCCAGTCGAAATTAACCAAAATTCGATCTTTTGATATCGAACGAACTTTAAAAATCAAATCTTTGGCACCGCAGGTGATGCTTCCGGAGAGCGAAGAGGCGGTAGGCGGCCACCTCCGCGAAATTGGGCTGACCTTCCACCTCAAGAGCCAGCTTCCGTCGATCATCGCGAGCAACATCGAGCAGAGCCTGACGACTGCGTGCTCGCCGCTGGGGCTGTCGGACTGGAACCAGCTGTTCTGGGCGGTTCACCCCGGCGGCCGAGCGATCCTGGACCAGGTGGAGGCGCGGCTCGGACTGGAGAAGGACCGGCTCGCCGCGACGCGGCACGTACTCAGCGAGTACGGCAACATGCAGAGCGCCACGGTGCTGTTCATCCTGGACGAGATGCGGAACCGCTCGGCTGCGGAGGGCCACGCCACCACCGGCGAGGGGCTCGACTGGGGCGTGCTTTTGGGCTTCGGCCCGGGACTCTCCATCGAGACCGTCGTCCTCCATAGTTGCAGACTGAACTAGCGATCATCACTGAATTGTTCCAGTCTGCATCCAAAAGTTGGTAATTTGACGCTGCTTCGTAAATTTTCACCTGGAGTCTGAAAAGAAGAAGGTCCCTGTAATAAGATGTATGATATATATTTGACGTCTAATTTCAGAAATTCTGTTTGGTTAATCAAGTTCTTATAGTTTCTATTATAACAAATTCAACCTTCTAATTATGAGTGACATTTGGAAGGATAAGAACAAAAGCACCACTAAGCGTGGCTCTTCTCTTAACTTCTTTAACACGAAATTTCCATAATCAACAAGTTTAATAAAAAAAAAAATGAATCATGATGGCAACAACTAAACGTCAAATTTGTTTGGTACCGTAATTTCTCTTTCAATTCAACCTCAAATTCTTTTTCTTTGGTGTCTGAATTCTTTCAACCTCTCTTTAGGCATCTCTCTTCTTCTTTGTCTTCCTTTATAAGAACCTTCTCCTTGTTCCTACGCACGCCATTGCGTCATTTGCTTCTACCTACAACATCATTTATAATATGTTACTTGTTCTACAAATCTCTGATAAAGTCAATGCAAAATATTTTCTCAAATTAAAGCACATATTTTAAATTTTTAGAATTTAAAGTGCATAAGTATAGCTAAAAAAACAGAATAAAAGATAAGACAAATTTTAAATTAATATTTTTTTACTATGACAAAAAAAAAAGTGAAAAAGATATCATGCTCTTGGATAAAAATAGATAAAGCTAAAACACATAGCTTGCTTTAGAAAAGCTGCCATAGTTTAATCAAAGTTGAGACAATCTCAATATTTTTGTAATACATAAACTTTAAAGCATCTAATAGGATAAACAATTAGTCGTCCGCCAGTAAATTACGTAGTACAAATCACCCTCATCAACAAAATAAAAATAAAAAACAAGAAATTAAAAAGAAAGATGATGGTGGATACTGAAATCAGCTTCTTTAATGGAAGAAATACAGCTTCTAGATCGCCATTTTCATTTCTATCTTGTTATGAGGAGCATAGCCAAGAAGCTTGATGTCAGATGCAACAAACGAATCTATGTCCTTCTTCAGAGGGTTCAGTTTTAGAACCTGTGTTGAGAGAATAAAAAGTGTTTCAAAACGGCTGTGAAATTTACTTCATACTGAAGACCTTTTCCATTGCATTACTACTCACTGGAAATAGTCTGGGTTGCTTCTGAAGTTGTTCCTCAAGAGGTCTTATATGAGTTCTATAAACATGAGCATCTCCAATAACATGGACAAAATCTCCAGGAGATAGATCTAAAACATTAAACCATTAAGCCAATGCAACTTATGATAATGAGAAACACAGCATATCATATTGCTACTAATGCCAGACTTCAAATTCAATCCAACACAATATATGTTCACTATGAAACAGGCTATTATATAACTGTAAAAGAGGTTGATGTATATATATTTTTTCTTTTAAATAGAAAACAAATTTGAAGCAAACACATTAGACATGGGCAAGTATGTTCACTAAAGAGCATGCTATACTTTGATTTTTGAATGTTTGTCGATGACAAAAACATAATGGATTCTGTGGCACCACATGCCAGTTCAGATTGATGCCCCAATCATATCAAATATTGGACACCAAGATATTCAAAACCTAAAACATTCTTGCTTCTCTATGATGGGCTTTAAGGATCTGGTTATAGGCTTATAGCTAATTTCCAAATGGGCAAGCTTTATTGTAGCAGAAGAAATATATGGTTGCTGAAACAATGTCATTCTTTATATTCTAGTTATTTATATTTTCTTTTCTAAGATCCACTTACTAATGCTTCTGCGTTTTGTATTTCTTTCTTATGGAATATTTATGACTGGACATTATATCAGTATATCATCCCATGGACTCGTGCATGTTTATTTCTTCTAGCTTATTTTTACTGCTATTAAATTTCCTCTCCTCTAGTGTGTACTGATTATTCTGCTAATCAATTTCACTCATTGTAATAAGAATATCTATAAGTTACCGATGACACAATTTTTGTCCTAAACCTTGTGCCATTTGGCAGCCAATTCTTCAATTATAAACTGATACCAATACACTGAAGTCAGTTTTTAGCGAACCAGTTTTTTAATCAGCATTTGGAAAGGTATATGAGCACAGGGAATGAAGATCACACTACACATCATAGAAGATACTTTCCAATGTCCAAAAAATAATAATAATAATAAAGAGTGAGAAATATACCACAGACTTGAGCAATCATGCATGTCAAAAGTGAATATGATGCAATATTAAATGGCACACCAAGACCCATATCGGCTGACCGTTGGTACATTTGGCATGATAATTCCCCATTAGCCACATAGAACTGAAAAACATGATAATAAGATGAAATTAGCAAAAAGGCTAGAACTTAAGAAGATCGTGATAAATAAAAAACCCAAAAATAATTTATAAACATATATTATGGTTGTTAACAGAAACAACTGTATATATAATGTATAAAATTGTTTACTCTTGCTGCACAGGAATGGTAAGTGTGTACTTCAGCAAATTAACTGTAATAACTAATGGATAATATACATACATATATATATATATATAACATGGAAGTCATAGCATATGGTACATCATAATTTTCATCAATCAGATTGACTTATAAGATGAATTAAGTTAAAAGAAGTTTTGCAAAAAGAGAATTAGAATTCGAAATGATAGCTCAAGCAATCAAGTTTGGTTGCAAAATATAAATCTATGATTCGATCAATAGTACTTGAAACTTTGAATGACCACTGACTTGTGCAAACATATGACAAGGAGGAAGAGCCATTTTCTTAAGATCTGAAGGATTCCAAGCTGATAGAATTATTCGGCGGTCATCTGGATTATGTTTAATTTTATCTATTACATCCAATAACTGATCAAATCCTTTTCCAGTGTAGTCAGCATACATGTTAGTGTATCTGCAGAATATCCATGCATGATTAAGAAAAATATAAAAGGAGAAATTGATAGAAATAGTTGTGCAGATATTTTCATAATTATCTCTTACTCGGCACCAAAGTGCCTCCATTGAAATCCATAAACAGGTCCAAGGTCTCCTTCCTCCCTATCAATCAAGCCAATACTGGAAACAAAAAGTACATGACCATCAGATTTGCAAGGTTGATATATGAAGTTAACAGAAAAATGTAGCAAGACGAGTTCTTGCCTATCAAGGTACTCTCTTGATGCATTGCCATCCCATATGTGAATGGCCTTTTCCTGTAAAACCTGAGAAGATACAATCTATTTTTTTAGCTCACCAAAGGAATTAGTTTCAACATTGTGAAATTTTTGCAACAAATAATTCTTTTATAATGTCATTCATGATAAAATATAGTCTATACAGTGCAGAGAGAGTTATCAAAAGATAACTTACTTTAAGGTATATAATTATTGACATTACAATACTAGAAAAGCATCTTCATATTTACATAATACCAAAAATGTATAATTTAATAACGGAAAAGGCCTTCCATGTGCACTAACTAAGCCACAATACCTTTGCATTAGTAGAACCACTTATAAACCACAGAAGTTCTTCCACAACACCTCGCCAAAAGACCCTCTGATATAATAAACATATTATAACTGTCAGCAAAATAAGTGAACTAGATAAAAAGGTAGTTGCATATGTTATGGAAATATTATATGCTCCCAACAAATGCATTAGTAACATATTTCAGGAATCTAAATTTTCTTTCTTAAAACATTTAGGATTTTCAAATCAAAAGTACACATGTTCTTCAATTGCCCATATTCTGTTGCAGATTTTTAAACAAATATACATAATATTCAAACACACTGACACAAAGTTTGGGTGGAATCAAGCAAAAGCATATAAGTAGGTCCTTATCGGTACCTTAGTTGTCAGCAATGGAAATGATCTCCGCAAGTTAAATCGCATCTATATCCGATACAAATTGTTAGGATGCCCATGAAGTACTGAAGGAAACAAAGTATCAGCAAGAAAAGTTAATGAAAATATCTAAATTTACCTGACAACCAAATTTAGATAATGTTCCAGTGCCTGTCCTATCATTTCTCTGAGCACCATTGTGTATGATATCCTCAACAATTCCAAGATAAACATATTCTTCATGCTTTTTGTAAATAAATTCAGGAAGAAACAAGAAATCCTGAACATTAAATTTATCCGTAGCTAAATGATGGCCACCATTCATCTCCCCATCAGTCGAAACATGAATTTCAGCAGATGAGCTTTGTGCCCGAACATATGTCACAAATGAATATCTGATGTCATTCTCCACCAAAGGGAAGGAAGAGTACCATGACCGAAATACAGAAGAATCTATTGGAGGCATGAAAGTATCACATTCAATGGATGCCTCAATGTCTGTTAGGTGAATGGCTTCACATCCAGGTGCATTAATCACTTCCCTGCAAGCAAACACAATTTATAAATGCTATTTTGTAGAAAGATACAAGACATTTTTTATATGACTTTACCTTAGTACTGAGCCACCTCCTATGACAAACACTTTCTCAATCAACAAACAATATGGGGTCGTTGACAAAATCTCCAAGGCAGAATCCATGCTTCCACATACAAGGATATTCTCAGACGTTGTAATATCAAAATTTCCCGAATGACTCAGCACAACATTCAACCGTCCAGGAAGAGGTCTGTACCGTGGCGGAATACTTTCCCATGTTTTCCTGCCCATAATCACTGCATTCCTCTTTGTGGGAGCTGAAGTGGTGACCGTGATTTGCTTAAAAAACTTCAGGTCAGATGGCAGCTTCCATGGCAAACTCCCATCTTTCCCAATACCCAGATCGCGAGTGGCAGCAACAACGATTTGATAACTCCTCTTAGAATCAAATTGGGCAGCACCATTTGAACCCTCCATTGCCAGAACTTTAAGACAACGACTAAAAGTACTCACTTTGGCAAAAGTTCCAGTGTCTACTCGACGGCTTCTAACTATAGCACGGCTAAACCCACAACTTCTACAGAAGAAGATACCACCTGAGCCGTGAAATGATAAAAACAAAGAGAGGTTAAGCAATGCAGGTGGGAGATGCTGCACGAAGACAATCTTTGAATGCGTAAACTTGAACCGAGTGTAACATGCCTGTGCTCTTTGAGACCGTCAATAGGCGAGAAGATAAGAACATGTGCGAGGAAGGGGAACGGCTGAAAGAATCTGTCCGGCGTGAGGCGACGAGGGCATGGATGAGAGAGGATATCCTTGACGGAGGATTCACAGTCCGATTCGCACCACTGCGCAAAGAGGGGAAGACTGGCGGCTAGTGGAAAGATGTGGAAGGCGGCACCGGAACGGGAAGGGAAGAGGGTTTTTTTTGCTGTAAGAACGACTGCTCTCCTTTCCTTTGATTTTTATTTATTTATTTATTTTACAGTGAGAACAACCCGACACATGAGCAGTCAAATTTTTTCATTTCAAAAATTTTTGAACTCAACCCCTAAATTTTTAATTTTTTTTAAAAAAATAAATAAATAAATATCAGTTCATGTTGTGAGCATCCGGAATTCTTTCGGACTTTTCGAATATAATATTCCATCACGAATAATCATGTATTCTATTATAAGACACGTAAATTATCAAATTATATATATATACGAGTTTGCTATGTTGCGCGATAAACTCATGTGCGATCCGTGCGCGACTCCCTGACTCATTGCCGCTGTCGCCGCCTTGGCCACGATCGACACGCTACTCGTCGGCGCTTTGGCCGGCGCCGGATTCCGATCGGATAGTGGTCGGAATCCAGCATAATTTGCCCAAAAAACACCGCCCCCACTATGTGCCACGATCTTCGGCAGTGATTCGGCTGGTGTCTGACCGCGATTTGATCGGAATCCGACTCGATCGCCATCAACAGTGGTGCGCGCCATTTCCAACGAAATCATGATCGGATTCCGGCCAAATCACGGTCGGTCTCCAGCGGCGATTTAATCAGAATCCGACTGTGATTTCATCGGAAACGATGCCTGCGCACTGCCGACTCTGTTTTATTGAATTCCGTCGGATTCCGATCACTATCCGATCGGAATCCGACGTCGGACAGAGCGCCGACGAGTGGCGCGTCGATCGCGATCGAGGCGGCGGCCGGCCATGGTCGGACAGCGCAGCGATGGTGGCGGCAGCGATGATAGATCACGGGTGTCATGCACGGGTCACGAATTCCTCATCGCACAGTATAGTATTCCTCTATAATATATATATATATATATAACTTCACCGAAATCAATAATGGCAAAAATAACAATAAACCATGAAGGCTTTTTTATCCTTGTAAAATCATATCAATATCAGATCAAAAATTAAAAAAATTTATTTGTATTTTCATTTTTTTTAACTCCTAATAATTTCTTTAGGAATATGTATTTTATATTTCACTATTATCTATAATTTTAATTTTTTTTAAAAAATAAAAAATAAATGGAGAGCCGCTCCCAAATTTTAATAATAGTCACAGAATCAGAATGTTCTCAGCTTTTAGGATAAAAAATACAATAGAGCACAAAATGAACCAAACTTAGGGTTCCGATTGATAAGAAATTATTTATATGAATTCAATATATATCAGATTAATTAAATTTATAAATAAATTAAATAAAAAAATGTAAAACAATTTATTAATATCCTTGAATAGAGATTTTGAAATACTTTATACAATATTTATAAATAATATTCATTAACAAAATTTATTATATTCAACTAAAAAAATAAATTTATAATATCAAACTTATTAATCAGTCAAATAAATTTAAAAATATAACAATTTTAAATAATTAATTAGACTTAATTAAATATATGATAACATTTAAACGAACTAAAATTTAATTAATTTTGGTAATTTAATGAACCATGTTGGTAATTTAATTAATTAGTTTCGCCCCCGGGACATAGTTGAGTTGGTTATGACATAGCGGAGTTGCAGAAGAGGGCAAGGGTTCGAATCCTGGCAAAGCCAGGCAATACCCTCCTACGTCGTGACCAACTGTAGTTTCCCGATTTACCTCCTCGCAAATGGTCGGGGGGCCGATCGTGTGGGGCCGCTAAGGTGACGGATTCCACCTTTGCAGAACAGAATATTCAAATCACATAGATACATTTCAAAATTATCAAATCAAGTATCCTTATTGATCCTAATTTTAATCAATTATTATAGTGTAGTAATAGATTAAAAAGTCATCTATGATAAAAAAATTTACTGTTCTTAATACGGTATATCAAATTGATGTTTGAGGGTATGGGTATATTCAGGAGCATTGTTCGAGCATTAGGACCTAGTTCCATGTATTTTCGAACTTTTTAAGTCCATCAATTGGATGAAACTGACTAATGAACCTTAATTATTAAAAAATCAAAAAAAATATATCTTTATAAAGAAAAGAATTTAAGGATCTCTATTACAGTGAATATTATTGTCATATTATTTATAGTGAGCATGCTTGATTCGTATTTAAAAAATTGATGTTCTCAATATTATGTATCACATTAATATTTAAGGGTATGGATACATTCAAGAGCACTGACCAAGTACATAGGTTCTTATTCTATATCATTCCGAGATCTCTAAGTTCGTTATTCACTTTTTAGACGAAATCAGCTAATGGAGCTTAGCGATTTAAAACATTAAAAAAATTATATCTTTAGAAAGAGAGGAACCCATCGTTGTATCAAATTTATAATGAGTTTTCGACATTATTTCTTATGTCTGATTCGTGTTTAAAAAGTGTTGCTCTCAATCGAGGAGAAAATTTTTAAACACAAATTGAGCATGAAAAATGATGTCAAAAGCTCATTATAAATGATACGATGATGATACTCGTTGATCGACACCATAATTGAGATTAGTGGACTCTCTTCTTTGGGAAGATATACATTTTTTTTATTTTTTAATAGGTAAAGTCCATCAGTCGATTTTGTCCAAAAGTGATTGACGAACCTAAACCTCAGAATGATATGGAATAAGGATATATGTTCTTGAGCAGTGCTCTTGAAAGTATTCGTACTCTCAAATACTAATGTAATACACAGTATTTAGAGCAGTAATTTTTTGAATATGAATCGAGCATGAGAAATAATGTCGGAAGCTCATTATAAATGATATAAAGATGAACTCACTAATTGACACCACAATTAAGATCTTTGGACTCTCCTTTTTATGAAGATATAATTTTTTTAATTTTTTGAATGGCTAAGACCCATCAAGGTGATTTCGTCAACCGTGGTTGACAAACCTAGAGAGCTCAGAATGACATTAAACAAGGACTTATATGCTTGAGCAGTATTCCTGAATGTATCCATGCCTTCAAATACCACGATAGACAATATTAAGAGCATTGATTTTTAAACATAAATCAAGCATGAGAAATAATATCGGAATCTCATTATAAATAATACTGCGATGATACTCATTGATCGACACCACAATTGAAATCTTTAGGCTCTCCGATATAAATATTTTGATTTTTTGAATGGTTAAAGTCCATTAGTAAGTTTCTGACGCTGGACAGACGAATCATCCTGTATCAGTTTCATTCAAAACTAGTTAATGTGCTCTTAATATGATGTTAGAAGCGCATTATAAATAATACGACGATGATACTTACAGATTGAGACCATATAATTGAGATCATTAGACTCCCTTCTTTCTAAAGATATAAATATTTTTATTTTTTGAACAACTAAGGTCCATTAGTTGATTTCATCCAAAAGTAACTGATGGGTCTAGAGAGTTCAGAATGACATGACCATGTCCTAGATGCTCGGCCAGTGCTTTTGAATATATCCATACACTCAAATACCAATGTGATACATCGTATTATGAACAGTGAATTTTTGAACACAAATCGGACATGAAAAATGATATCAAAAACTCATTATAAATAATATGGCAATGATACTCACAGATCGACACTACACTTGAGATCCTTGGATTTCCTTCTTTTTAAAGATATAATTTTTTTGATTTTTTGAATGATTAATGTCTATTATTTCATTTAAAAGTAGTTGATTGATCTAGAGAGTTCAAAATAACATGGAATCATGTCCTATATGCTCGGGCATTGCTCCTGAATATATCAATACACAAAAACATAAAATGTGATACATCGTATATATTAAGAATAGTGAATTTTTGAACATGAATCAACATGAAAAATGATGTCGAAAATTCATTGTAAATAATATGGTATTGATATTCACTGATCAACACCACAATTGAGATCCTCGAACTTCCCTCTCTCTAAAGATATAAAAATTAATTTTTTGAATGGTTAAGATCTATCAGTTGGTTTCATCCAAAAGTAGTTAATGAACCAAGAGAATTCGGAATAATATGAAATCATATCCTATATGCTCGAGCAATACTCATGAATGTATATATGTTCTCAAATACTAATTCGATACATCATATTGAGAACATTGATTTTTTTTTCATGATCACAGATGTATACTAAATCAATTACTAACTGTAGCAAACAATTTCATAAACAAGCGCAAACTAACGGAGGGACAAAATAGGTATTGAGTACGTGATTCGATAATTTTAAAATTTACCTATATGATTTAGATATTTCAAAATTTTAGCAATGATTCAGTAAATTGTCAAATTAATTTTATTCTTTTAACTTAAGTTATCCCCTAACAATCAATGTATAAAGCATCTTTTCTTTATACATCTCAGTCTCACTTTATTAGATTTCACTCTTTGCCTATTTAATAATCATGTTAAAATACTTACAATTATTAGTAATTGTTTCAATGTTTATCTCATCTCATCTTAGCTTGATTAAGATTGTTTATTGCGCAGTACGTAGTTGAACTGTTGGATTGTTCATCGTAGAGATGCATACGACTCGGAGAATCATTCAGTAAAACACGATTCGATTCTCTGGAGGATCTCTCTCTCAATGTGGATTGGCTACTGATTCATTGGCGTGCGCAATGCAACAGGTTGACTCTTTACAAAGAACGGAGTGGCGTGCATTTCGGCGCTCGGTCGTCCACCTCCCTCTTCCCCATCGCCGTTTGCCAACCCACGGCCGAAGACAGAGTCAACGCCATCCGATAAAAAAAAGGACAGATTTTTTTTCTTCAGCTACAGCTTGCAGTCGCATCGTTGCCTTCGTGTAGCTCTCGCCTTCCCATCAGCGAGGTCTTCTTAAGCTGCTCGATCTCCCATTAGCCCTTTTTCTCTTCTCTAATTGCCGGATTGTTGGTCTCGCTGCAGCCCATTCCCAGGTAATGCTTCTTTCCCCCATTTCATGCCAAAAAATGTGATCTTTGAGAAGAAAGTCGATTCCCTTGTGGTGATTGTGAAGGGCTTCTGCAATGCCATTTGACTGTTTTTCATGTCGAGGCATATCTAGGTTTTTAAGCTATATCAACAATCTATGGTGCTCAAAGGAACCCTACGTACAATGTTGTGCGTTTGCAACTGTGTACGAATTGATTAGCAACAGTTGCAGGATCCATTTACTATTTCTTGAGTTCTGGACATTTTTCATTACAGCTCGCATTGGATTTGAGTTCTTGTTTCAACAAAATTGACGATGAAGAATCAAATAGACATAGCATAGTTATATCTTGCGATTGCTAGAAAGATTCAAAATATATTCCATCTGTAGCTCATTCATCTTTCCCTGATAATTTGTTGTTGTTTAAACTGTTATTGAGTTGCACATTTCAGGTGCTTGTTGAAGCATACGCCCTGGCACCTTTCGCATGACCACTTTACTCTGCCTTCTGCTATCTTGAATCAGGTTGAACTTGCAAGCACCAAAAATGTGCGAAGTCATGTCGGGACCGCTGAACCAGCTTCACAAACATGGTATACAAAAGACGAGATATGGCGTGTTTCATCTGTTTGTATATTTTCCTCATCCAATTTTGTTTGTTATTATCAGCAAAAGCATTAGAGCAGTTCAGGATGCAACCATGCGGCCAATGGATTTGCCTGGAAATTTCTGAATGAATTTTCTTTTCAGTTACCTGCAAGATCATTTTAATTTCATAGATGAAAGCATCTCCTTGTTCTTGAATAGTAGTAGTTTGATTCCTATCATGAGAATATGGCAGTTGCAATAACAATTGCAAGGCATGTGGCCAACCCCAATCTGTAGTAAATTTTAGTTTAAGGTTAGTGTAGAGGAATTTAGTTATCTCGATATACCACCCTAGGATTTGAGATACTTTTAAGTTAGAAATATAAGCAATGGTCGATTTAGAAATCTCATATCAAATCAGGAAGCTTGGTGCCTTCTGTAAGGGACTAACACATTTCAAGATTGTAGATGGCACAAAGAAGTATGAATGCATTACATATCATTCTGAAACTTTTGGAATGATATTTTGGTCTAGTCTATGATTCCTTGGTACACATGCACAAAAATATAGAGTCTGTTGGGGCTCTTTACTGAAATACTTAAAATCGTGATAATATCCATTTTCAGGTCTTGATGCGATCTCTGAGGATGATAGGAGAACTAAGATTGAATCGCTAAAGAAGAAGGCACATGATGCTTCCACAAAGTTCAGGTCTTTGTCAAAAAGGCGTAGGAGAAGTGGCAAGGTCATGTCTATCTCCATTGAGGATGTTCGCGATGCTGAGGAAATGAAGGCTGTTGATGCCTTTCGGCAGATTCTCATTTTGGAAGAGATGCTTCCTTCTAAGCATGATGACTATCATATGATGCTCAGGCTTGTCGCTTGCTTAATCTTTATTTTCAAATAACTCCTTTTCTGATTTTTGCCAGTAGTTTGAGAATCAAGCTCTGAATTGTTTCTTTCAAATAACTCCTTTTCGGTTGCTAATCCATCAAGTTTTTATTGTATTTCCTTCATTCTGCCTTGTTAATGCAAAATTCATGTGACCCAGATTTCTCAAGGCCAGGAAATTTGACATTGAGAAAACAAAGCAAATGTGGGCAGATATGCTCAATTGGAGGAAGGAATTTGGAGCTGATACAATTTTAGAGGTAAAAAAAATTGTTTTTTTAGTTGATGAATTTTCTCTTTTCCTGGAGTTATTCCTGTCTACGTTAAAAGGTAAGTTATATGATGGAACATGTGCAACACAGTGTAGCACATTTCTGAGTGATGTAGCTTCTTGCTACAGATTTCCTTCAAAGTCAATTTCATATTAAAAAAAGATACTTCGTGGAACCTAAAAACATTAATTTGCAATCAAGTATGCTCATCTTACTTTTAGTTTGGTAATCAATTTTCAATTGTTATCTTGATTCTATATACTTATTTTTCTTTGCTACATGTTTATAGTCAGTGGCATTTCAGCATAACACATTCTTCTTCCTCTTTCCATTGTACATTAGGACTTTGAGTTCAAGGAACTTGATCAAGTCTTAGAGTACTATCCACAAGGTCATCATGGCGTAGATAAAGACGGCAGACCTGTCTATATTGAAAGGTTGGGTCAAGTTGATGCCAACAAGCTGATGCAAGTCACAACCATGGATCGATATGTTAAATACCATGTAAAAGAGTTTGAGAGGACTTTAGCTGTCAAGTTTCCGGCTTGTTCAATTGTGGCAAAACGACACATTGACCAGAGCACTACCATCATTGATGTTCAGGGAGTGGTATGCATGAGATGACTTTCACTACCTTTCAAATATATCATAGTTTTCATCCTTTGTCAATGTTTCATTTTTCTTTCTTCATGTCTCAGATATCTCTTTTGGCTCTAATAATGTAGGGTGTTAAACAATTCAGTAAGGCAGCAAGAGAACTGATAGCATGTCTTCAAAAAATTGATGGTGGCAATTATCCTGAGGTACCTTAAGTATTAAGATACATAATTTCTAATGGATTATCATACTGCTAGAATCTTCAATCACTGTAACTATTCGATCTACTTCAGACCTTGTGCCGCATGTTCATCATCAATGCAGGCCAGGGATTCAGACTGCTTTGGAATACCATAAAGTCCTTCCTAGATCCGAAAACTACTTCCAAAATTCATGTAAGATTTTTTGCCTCTAAATGCAGTCAACCAAACATAAGAACTCAGCAGTCAGCATCCAAAAAAATTTCTCACAGGTTTTAGGAAACCAGTATCAGAGTAAATTGCTAGAAGTAATTGATGCCAGGTATCTTCTTTCATCTGGAGGTTGGGAAGATTCAGGTTCTCTTAATAATTTGCTTATTTCCAACTCCTAACTTCATGGGTTGATTGACAAGTGAATTGCCGGAGTTCCTTGGTGGCATTTGCAACTGTGAAGGTGGATGCCTTCGATCAGATAAAGGTCCATGGAAGGATGTTGAAATCTCGAAGGTGGTTGTTTCCCATCCATTTTTGCTCATACTCTAATTTCTCGCTTGCAACCTTTTGCATGATATTGCATCAAAAGTTTAAAAAGAGAATCTTATCCAAATTTTAAACATCAGCACTCTTTGAAAATTGACAAAGTAGATTGTTCAAAATGGTGCTGAGGAAAAAAAAACCATTTCTGAAGTAGTGTTGTATCCTAAGATGACAATGATATAATCTTTTCCCCTTGTGCTTTTCTACTTTCTCTGTAAATTTTGGTCTTCCTTGGAATTAGTGATACTGAAGTGATTCTTGTTTAATGAAGAAGCATGATTCCTTCTCTCCTGAAGCACACTTAACAGCCGATGATAAGTGTTCTATTTCTCCCAGCCCCCCAAGGAGCACTATTGAGCACCCACAGATGTCACCTGTACGGGAAGTAGACAGTACAAAATGTCAGGTAACTTCTAGTCAACCATTACCATTTCATATTCATGATATTTGAATATGCAAAATTTTCAATTGCTAGTTGCTACAATCATCAGGTTTAGCTTAGGTTTAAAGCGAGAAATATATCCTCAATGGTTTACCTTTCCTCTTGAAGATAACAAATCAAACCTCTTCTATATTTGAGAATAAGAAATCATAGAATACAAATAAAAACTATTGTAGTTCTACTGGACTCGATATCATGATAATGGAAATTTGCTACACTAGCATTTAAACATAAGAATTTTGCATTTACAGAGTACTCGTGAAGAATTCCCTGCACCATGTTCATATGGAGGTTTTGATCCATATGTGGACAAGGCTGTGGATGCTAACTGGAGCAATAAGTTTGATATCTCTAAAGGTCCATATCATACCTGCTGATGCAAGATCAGAACTTAAAGCTTTCAATCTACTGTTACTCCAAAATTTACAATCCACTCGCATTGCAGGTTCTTATGATGTCTCTGAAATTTACAAAGGTCCAGATGGATCTAGTAATCGGATTTTATCTGGAGCCATGTCGATTGTCATGGGAATTCTCACCATGGTCCGTGTTGGTCAGAATATGACACGGAAGATTGTTGATGCAGACATCGACAACTATTCTGGCAAAATGCACCAGAGACAGCTACCAGCATCACCTGTCTCAACATTTGAATACTCATGTGCATTGAGACGCCTAGGAGAGCTTGAAGAGAAGGTAGCTATTCTCAGCAATAAACCCACTGAGATGCCACCTGAGAAGGAAGAGATGCTAAATGCTGCTGTTAAGCGTGTGGATGCTTTGGAGGTGGAACTTGTAGCAACAAAGAAGGTATCAGCTTGAAGAAGTGTTAAAGAAAGATTTTTTTTAGAGAGATGGTTAAACATATATTCAACATATGCTGATGGCAGTGATACATATTCAACATAGGATGCTCTTAAATACTGAGAAACTAACATGAGTTCATATATTTCTCCAAAAGACCTACCATAAAGAAGAAGAAAAATAATTAATTAGGTTTCATGAGATCATGTACTATCTAGTACGCTTAAAAACTTAATTCTATTTATTCAATACTCAAAAGCAACCCTTACAGAACTTACTCACACTTGTATATATTCAGTGTTCTTCTTCTAGTAAATTTAGTTGGTCAGATTTGCATTACAAAACATAATAGAGAATAAGCATTTGCTGCTTTGGCATGAGAGATTTTTATATAGATAAGTGAAACTTGAATGTGAATCTAGTGAGCCCTAACATCACATCGAGGCAGGTATTGTGTAGTGAGGCTCTGTTTCAAGCTTTATTTATGACATGTTTGTCATTATTTTCTAGATGAGTGATCTTCCCCCAATCTGTGTAGTCATTGTAGATCCAAAGATTATGAGTTCTATACTGGCTATTATGTTTAAAAATGGCTCCTAACCTAGAATAAAAGATGCAATTATCTAATGCTTCTAGTTTATGGTGTTTTTCAGGCTCTTGAGGATACTCTAGAGAAGGAGAAGGAGCTTCTTGCTTATGTTGATAAGAAAAAGAAGAAAAAGAAGTTTGTAAGTGTGACTATTTTTTTCCCTTTCGATCTTATTTAAGGACAGTGGGAGATTCTATTTCAGTTAGTATGAAAAAACAAACAAAACAGCAGAGTCCTAAACAAAGAAGTTTCTGAAACAAAAGGGGGAAATAAACACAAAGAAGATGCCAATTAAAGCTAATATGAATCGAGCCAACAGAAGATGTAATATTTTGGAAAAATTCTAATTTTAAAACTTCTGGTTTATTCTGAGAGCTTATGGATGCAAAAGTACCCTTAGTTTCGAGTGCATATCTTATTCAAGGACAAAGCCAGGATTGTGAAGCTACTCTAGAAACATCACTCTTTATCTCCCTCTCTTGATCTTTTACTTCTGTTTCTCTCAATTGCAGAATCCATTTTGCTGGAAGTAAGGAAAAAACTCTGCTCTACTGAAACAAAGCATGAATCTGGAATTAGCAAGTTGTCGCCATAAACAATCAAGTGACTAAAGCATGAATCTGGAATTAGCAAGTTGTCACCATAAAAAACCGAGTGTACTTTAAGTGTCACTTATGTTTGCGAGACTGATCCAAAGTTTGAGTTGAGTATCTAAGTCATGACCTTTACTCAAATCATATTGTATTGTCCTGAACAAGTTTTTTTGTGATGTGAATAATTATAAACTAAATACACTTTTTGCTTCTGTTTTCAATAAATCATCCTTGATGAAGGTTTCATTGTTTCAATGCTCATCCTTATATCCTTGTATTAACATTGAGCATTGTGCAACACTGCACTGGCATCAAAGAAAGACTTCTTGTAGGATTCGCGCAAAGCACAAATCCCACATTCTTGAAGTCGAACTAATAGGATCACTAGAAGGATAAAGTGCTACCTGTCAGAAAGGGTTTAAGAATATTTACATGGAACAATGGTGCGTACTAAAGCAACGGGGAAAATGAACAGATCGGCTTCCAGAGAGATTGGTGAGTCTTATTTTCATCATTGTGGATGGAGAAAGAACTCAATTTTTCTTTGAGTTAGCATTCTTACTATGCCAGCACAGCATATTTAATGGTTTTTTATAATGCGTCTTTAGCCTTTACTAGTTAAGTAAAGAAGTATTACCTCTATTATGGTGCCTCTTTTATTTGATTTTGAAGCAAGTTCATAGCATCTGTTCAAATTTTTTCTTTCTTGATTTAGTTATGTTTTGGTCGATTAAATCAGTCGTATCCCATGTCATACAGAAGCTATCAGTTATCAACTTGATGTTCAAATTGTAAGTATGCTTGCCTCCAACTCTTTTTCTTCGTTTGAAGTTCTTGAACAAAAGAATACTGGTGAATAGTGATTCGACTATAGAAGCAAGTGTAGAAATATTTAACCTGAGATGTAAAATCTACTAGAGAAAGGATAGTTGAAACAATTCCCAAATGGTATCAAAAGATCCGAGAAGCTTGCACTTGCTGTTAAAATTAAACGATCCAAAAAGTTACCCATAGATGGCCACTTCCTGATAAAATTGAACTAATTGTAGAAGATCAAATAAAAAAAAAGATTAGCAACCTAAAATGCTCAGCCTGAAAAACATGGTTTCTCCCAACCCAACCCTTTTTGTCCTTTTTAACTAAAAAGACAGACAGACAGACAAACAGAAAAAAGAATGTTCGCTATTTTCCAACCATTGGAGAGAAAAGGGAACAGTAGCATATCGATCCCAAACAAACAGGTGCAGTAAAGTAAGAGAAAGCTGCAGAAAGGATCCAGAACCTAACAGGTGGTAACAGTCGCGGAGCCCTGATTTTCAATTGCAAATTCAATAAATGGGCAGCTAGTGCACTAAACTTCCATAAATGTGGGTTCAAAAAAAATTTATAAGTCAATCTTATCCTATTTTACAATAGATTATTTTCGATAGGACGAATTCAATAAAATTTTTTAAAAATTTAATATAATATAAAATATATAATAAAAATTATAGGTTAATCTCGTATGTTTTTATAATAATATTTTTTGATATTTTATATTTTAAAAATATTAAATAATAATTTGATTATCAAATACATCTCGTTTAATATATGATATCATAAAATTATTTACCATATCATCCCTTTTAGTAAATTCACTACTGTAATCTTAGAGAATTGATTGCTATTTTCATGTCAAAAATAAAATTATGAAGTTGATGTTCAAAATGCATTAACTCCATTTGAGAGAAATCGATAGGATAAAACTGAACAAACTGAAGTAATTTTTTTTATTATAAATAGAGAATGAATTTGATGGATCAAGATAAGTTATATATAATAATAAATTTATGTTCACCTTGTTAAAGCGACGGTTCAACTCTTAAAATTGTAAATCTATCACTTATAAAGTGTTTCAACACGTATAAAATTCAAAAGGCTAAATTTCAAATTTAAAGATTTGAAAACGAACTTAAATCCAAAATTTTCAGTTTTACCTCTTGATTCTAGTTGAAATAATGATCCGTCTGTCTCTAGAGCTATTTTCTTCAATATTTGTTTAAAAACATAACACAACTCGATAAATCAACTATAGTTTAAAATTTTTGATCAAAATTTGAATTAATCGAAAAGTGAAATGAGATTCCACTTTCACTCACTACCGATCACAACCTCCGAAATTGCATTCTAGGTACTAAACTAATCTAAACTTCTTCAAAGATTTTCAACAATAAGAATCCATGAGGATGACAAAAAAATGTGTTACAGCTCCAAGAAAAGAAAATGACTGACAAACTAGTTTCAAATCATAATATTTGAGCACAAAATAGTATTAATGAATAATTTATATCGAAGGCTTTTCAAATATATGAACAATTTTAATTTTTCAATAACAAACAAACGATGATGAATCAGTCGGTCAAAATGAAAATAAGAAATTAATAATAATTTTATATTATATATAATATATATATTTAAAATAAGGGGGCGGTCGCACCCTCCTGTTTCATGTGACTATGCCACTAGGTGGAAAGAACTCAACGAAGTAATCAACCAATCACACAAATCCTGGAGAATCGTAAGGTGTCCAAATCGTCCGCTCACTATTCTTCTGTTTATGTGTCCAACGCTCTCAAATAGGCATAGGTCAAGCTTGGCGCAGCTAATTCAACTTGTGTGCTGCATTTGATTAGAACTTAGATTAATCCATGGTGGGGCAAGCCAATCCGTTAGAAACACTATTATATGGTGGAGGCGGAGGCAGAGGTGGATCGGTCGATCAATTTGACAGGTTGAAAAATCTCTAATTCAACTTAACTTAAGACGGATTATGGGTTAAACATGTTAATCTACGGGTCTGTAAAAAAAAAATTAAAAATTTTAAATTTAGATTGCAATTTAAAATAGTCAAATAAAAATTTTTAAACTTGAATTGAGATTTAGACGAATCATACTCACAGTTCATTGAGTTTTCTATTTTAATTTTAAATTTTTTTTTTTCAATTCGTAAGTCAATTCAAGTCCACCACGGACTGATCTATATGGGTCGCCTAGGCGATCAATCTATCTGAACTCATTTTAAAATGGATTGATAAAATTTTAATTGAATCTGTTTAAATTATTTCATGTAGTTGATAAATCTATACATAAATATTAATAAATTTAATATATATATATAGACTTATTTATTTAATTTAATTAGTTATTCAATATTATTAGATAGTATTTTCATTTTTAATTGTTCATAATGTGATATCTGAATCCCAAGCCTCTTCTAAGAGACCACCTTCAAATGCTCCTTTGAGCGAATCCTCCGTCACTGATCCTACTTTTTTTTGGGAGAGACAGAGATGATCGCCGGCATTGATGCTCTCCTTCATTTTGGTCGCTGCTACATTGATGCAAATGGCTTCTTCTGAGGGATTGCTGATATCCCCCTCGGCGGCCACGGAGGCGGAGGGTGAGGAGCCGGCGACGCCGCGGGCAAGGCAATGGAAGGTGGACTTAGCGCGCTTCTTCAATTTTCCCCGGTCCGCGCCTCCGGCCGGTCTCCGGTCCCTCCCGAAGATCAAGAGATGCTCCAATGGAACATGGATCTCCTCGAAGTCCTTAGCCACTCTCCTTGTACACAAGCCAAATCTGCACTCCGCTCCGCTCCTCTCCCTCACCGTTCCAGCATTAGCATGCGCTCTTGTTCGTCTTCTATTTTCTTCGTCTTGCATTGATGTCTAGGGTTATGATTTCATTGTTAACTTTTTTTTTTCTTGTCATTTATTTGCTATTTACCTTTACCACGGAACTGCACCTTTTTGCTCTTGTTCTCTGTTCTCCGAGCTTCGAGTCTTGTCTTTGCTAATGCATGAAAAGCATTGCTATAGTAAACTGACAGCAATTTTCTCCTCAGGAGGAACACTGTGTTTCAAATCTCATCTTCTCATGGCCGCAAGTGTCATGCGTTCCTCAATGCCCAGTTAGAAGCAGCAGGGTGGTCTTTGCAAGTTACATGGATTCATTCATCCAGGCAAGTTTAATCGTTTTTTTTCCCACTCTCTTATAAATTGTTTTCTGTCAAAAAAGAAACAAAAATCTAATGGAGTTCCGAAATCGATTGTTCTCAATGTATAGAATTTGTTTTTGGGTATTCAATTTTCCAGACTGAATTGGTTTGGACTTTGGTACAACCAACATTATCTGACCCTAGATCTATACTCACCTGAATAAACTTGTTTTCGTTAATGAAGTAGCTTCTAGGGTTTGTTATCTTCTTATTTGGATAATTTGAAGTTCCAGTGATGTTAGGTCTTTGCTCCCTGTCATTGTTTATGGCATGCATTTCAATGTCCTTACAAAATGTCTTGCTTTATCGTTGAAAAGAAAAATATTTTTTAATCTTGTAAAAAGTATTGCAGCTTCAGAAGTTTGCTATGCGGTTCTCAACATGTTCTGATGCAGAATCCTTCCTTGATTTTGTGAAGGTGCTCATTCTTCTTTTCTTATTAAATAAGTTCTGGTGAAAGCACAATCCTCTATATCTTGATTTGTTTTAGATATTCGCCTGTATCAAGTATATTTATAACTGTAGCAGATTATTTATATTTTATTTGATTTTTCTCGAAGGAGATGGTGGATGATGCTCCTCATGAATGTGAAATTTCATCTCAATCTGAAGTAGTTTCCTCAGCTGGCCTTAATTCTAGGTATGGATATCAGTGTAGAAGATTTTTTCCCCCCTTCCTTTTACTCTATTAATGGTGTAGAAGATCTACAAATGATATTGAATCGCTTGGCATGGCGAATTAAGAAGTATTGAAGAACCTACGCCAATGAATGGTGGAGGAATTCGAGGTTCTGATGACAACAAAGAGCCGGAGTTATCACAGCATTCAATGCTCTTTAGCAGTGCTCCATCGATTTCTTCTGAGCTTCCACACAGCTTCACGGAGTTTCTAACCAATTGCTTGAGCGGTACTGAAAAAGGTTGTATAGGTTTAACTATTCTGAAATCTTGTTCCAGGTTCCAACAAAGACTTTTTGGCTTCTATCTTTATCTAATGAAGGTTGTATTTCCTTTCATTAACAGTTATAGATCAAACAGTTCATATAGGTGAACCTGATCCTGGATCTCATGCTCAGGTACATTTCACTAAGTTCTTGAAAACCACATATATGCTCCATTAGTATGTCCTCGAAGCAGGAAATCAATTCTGATTGGTGTCATGGTGCAGGAGCACCTGGTGAATCCTTTACTACAAGGTACTTTGAGTCTCAAAGTATCGTGCTGGATGAACTCAATTCTATTTTCAAATTGTTTTTCATTTCATTTTGTCCGACTCTTAGCTGCACCTGAGCTGCTTGAATCAATGGAAGTAGGTGACATTACAACCAACATTGAGGTACATGTCTCTAACTTGTTACTGTTTGTTAATTTGTTTTGCCCACTCATACCTTTTCACACGTTGGTGCTAGCTTCGCAGTGCATGTCAGATGCTACTTTTCATGGTAAGCCATCTTCATCTACCCATTCTGAGCCCTTTTTACATGCTCAGCTAGAAACTAAAATGTTATCAATTTCAGCCAGAAGATTTCACATAAAGTTGTTTTACTATCCTTTGTGCTCTCTAATGTTAGGTTGTGTCATGTCTGATCTGATAAATCAATAAGCAATAATTCCATTTGATTTTATTTTTATTGTTATGTTCGGCATAAACAGATATTCTCTCCGAGCTGGAGAAGGCTATCTA
>JBBMKF010000100.1:8794039-8817985 GCA_037834155.1 Curcuma caesia
ATGTTTATCAACTGTTGGGCTCAAAAAATAGAAATTAAGAACTTATATTAGACAAAAGCTTGCACAACAGTTCAAATCAATTTTTTTTTATGGACTGAGGGCAATCAAGATTAATTGCTCTGATTAGACAAACAGATCTTCATAACCAAATTTATATCTTGCCCAAAGCACATTCAATCCATAACCAAGAGCAAGTTCATAAGCCATAACAATTAAGAATAGAAGGCCTGTTGACCTAACCCTTCATCTTCCTTATTTCCTCATCTCTTATGGAAGACAAAGGGGACTAGGGAATTCTGATGATGTTATTTCATTAGATAACTCCCTAAAGACGACCACAATCATGCTCATCAATGTGTGAGCCATGAAGCTTTCTGATATTCATCATGAAACTTTAATTGTTGTTGCATCTGAAAATAGTGCAGCCTGTTGCTTCTAATAGTACAAACTGCGAAACCAATCTTCCCAACTTTTGTCAGTGGCATAAACTGAGACTCGTTTATCAAATAATCATAATACCATTTGATGATGACAAGACTAATTGTAAAAAATATCTAAATTGTGATGAGAACTATCAAGTACACACTGTTGAGTTATATGTCTCATCAATCTTTATCTGAACAAGTTGTGTAATAACATTTAGAAATATATTTAAAAATGCACATAGAAGCAGATTTACCTTATATAGACTTATGGCAGACAGGAAAATAGACAATCAATCTCAAAGTTGGTGATAACTAACTCTTTACTGGTAATGGTACACCAAAGATGGTGGATAGCCCCCCTCCACATTTGCCCCAGGCTGCTGTTAGTCTCGTGATTTTGGAGCAATGCAAATTGTCACTCCATTGAGGAAGAAAGGAAGACTTGGGAAGGGACTCAAATAAGGGGAAATGATGCATAACCACATGCAAGAATTCTTTGTTAACTCTTGAAAAATCTTGTAATCTCACAACCAAAGAACTGGAATAAAAAAGACTTCCTATAAACTTTTGACAACCACCTAAATATTGAAGACATCTATTCGAGATCAAATAGGTCAAAGTTGGTGACAGAAAGTCCTTCTTACCTGCCTTCAAATTTGAGACGAGCACACAGTAGAGCAAATTGAGAATGCAAGTGCTTTCAAGGAATCATTTTTTCCTCTATTGCAAGGACATTTTCATCTTCATTCTAGATCAAAACCTGGAAAAGTTATCTTAATCAACCAAGAAACTCTAATGCATCTGGAGTATGCGTTCTCTATCAAGGATGCAGTCATTCAATAGGGAGGACAAATCCATAGGCCCTAATAAATTCGCCTATGAGTTTTATCACAATTTCTGGGACTTGTTGAAACATAATTTCCTACATATTCTTGAAGAATTCTACAAAGGTACCTTAAGACTGGCAGAGCATGAAGAAAGGGTTGAGAGGTATAACAAAGGTTTTGGCAGACAATATTGTTCACAATGTCCTGATAACAATATTGTTCAAGCCATACCATTTGCATGAGTATATCTTCAAAAACTCAGTTTGTGCCATCAATTCCATTAAAAAAAATTGGCATGCACCTTTCTGTGGAAAGATTGAGAAGTGGTAGGGTTTCATTGCAAAATGACAAAACTGGTAGATTTTCTCCAGCAGGCTTGATGCGTAGCTGGTATAGATCCGGGAAGGAGTCAGTATAACCTATACCAACCAGGTCAAAGCTATAGTTCAAAGAATATTTTCATTAACTGAGAGGAGTCATATTCAAAGCTATGGAAAGGAATCATAGTTTATTCATCACAAAGAAGTCGTAGTCTCATTGTGGTTTAGGAAGATAAGCAGGTAATATTTCACATCAAAAAAGGACAGAAGAATTTAGGCTCCATTCATCAAAAAGTATAAGGCTTTAAAAAATATGATATTCTGTTGGTGACATTGATCGACCAGATTACATACTCCCTTTGATCAATTGGGAAGTCAAAATGTAGGCAATTAGCAAGTTATAATGAGGTCAGTCTATTCCTCACTGATTCTGCAGTTGATCTGCTATACTATTAGGGGTGTAGCCTATTCGTGAACTTTTTGAGCCAGCTCAAAAAATATTTGATTTATATTCATTATCGAATTCGAGACGAATTTAAACATGTTTGATAATTTTTTCAAATCAAATTCGAACCCATAATATTTTGTTCAATTGTTCACATGCCATTCGCAAGCCGAATTCAAATCGAACTCTAGTTATTATTACATAATTTTAATTTAAATGTGCTCAAATTAATATTTGAATAATTCGAATCGAACTCGAATTTAAGTAATTTTGAATTATAGTTCGATTCTGCTTGAATCAAGATTCAAACCGAACTTGAGCTCGAATTTTATTTCGAACCGAACTCAAGCCAAAATTATTTGTATTTTCGAGCTTCGAATCGAATTCGAATATCACATATATTTTTCAAGTTCGAACTCAAATATCAATATTTTCATATTATTCGATTCGGTTCGTTTGCACCCCTATATACTGTGCTACTATGGAATGTTGAAACCTTAGAAAAATATGCAGCATAGAAATATGCTACATGCCTCAACTTTTCATGATTAGATCTCTCAAAAATACTCAAACAAAACAAAGATGTTAATAATTAAAACTGAGTGGGAAGAACAACTTACAAAAGGATGATCCCTCCAAAACTCTGGTAAAGACTTCCTCTAGAAACAGTTACAAAGACACTCGTCAGATAAATATAAATGTTTATTAAACAAAAAATAAATATCATGAGATCACATACTATGAAATAAGGGGAAAAAAAAACATGACTATTGCCTCTGTGGTATCAAAGTCGATCTATCTAGCTGGCCACTGGTAAATCAAACAATAGCCAAAAACTAAAATGTAATCCAACCTGTTGCAGGAGGAAGTGACCTAAAAAAGTTCATCTGAAAAGGAGACACTAGTGGTCTAGGATGCAAAATATTAAACAATGTGGGAGACCTTCAAAGATGGTGCCTTGACCAAAAGATCATAAAATCAATAAAATCAGTTTGAATGTTTTATCATTCAGATTTGATCAACTTCAGATTACTAAAGCCTGTCACTTATTCTTTAAGATACAAGGCATGGGGGGGAAAAAAGGGCCAAATAAGTTTTATATGACCACAGGGACACTCTAAACTAAGTTGAATGATGAACTTAGTAGAATAGGCAATCATACCCTGCAATGCCTTTCGAATTCTGTTAAGACTGCATCATCATTGATCATAACTCGAGCATGTTTTCTTGTTAATACTACCCACTAAAAAAGCCACAAAACATCATGTTAGTATTCTGCAGAGTACAGAAATGAAATACACCAAATTCAGAAATCTCAGTCAGCACCTGAGATCCTTTCCTCCAATTGTAGACAGGAATAACCGGGTTCATTCTTGGATTATAACGACCCTCTTTGGTATCAGCAAAACTGCTTCCAGTATTGTATGATCAGATACTATTAGAACCTTGTGGGCATTACAAAGATATATTCTGCAATTTATAATTGCTAAGTCTCCTCATTTGAAATCTATGTTTCTTTGTAAATGTGAATATGTTTTGCATGTCTGCGTGTGGGGAAAGCATAAAAATAAATGCAAATTGATTAAGGATACAATTTTCTGTAATTGATCAAATTGCTTTTGTCTAGCAATTTGAATGTGCTTCAATTAGACATATATCAACTAAAAGAGAAGCCAAGACAATGCCTTATCGTGCAGATCGGAACTTACCCGATAAGGAATTTTGCTACCTTAGGAGCATTATTTACAGCCTCCATTTACTGGGGCTTTGATCGTCAGTGACATGATATTGCTTTTATTATAAAGCATAGCAATGGTGCCAGCTGTGGTCATCCAAAGAGGAAGAAGATATTGCAATGCTGATGTGACCCTTTTTGCCAAAATATTGACATTGCACTTACAGATCTAGAGATGGAAGAGTAATCACCGGGCATCATCTGTCGCAGACAAAAGAGTTCTCACATTGAGGATGCAAGAAATGACATTAGGGTTTGGAGTTCTAAGGGAGTCAACTGAGATACCTAAGCCACTACCACCTAAGATGAAGCACACGAAAGAAATGTAGAGTTAGCACTTGATACTCATACAAAAGGATTCACTTCCCATGGCACATTTCTTCTAGCACTCACCAACATGTTAGGGTTCCCAAGAATTCAGTGAAATACACAATTAACTCTACACTTGCTCTTCTCATCTCATTGCTATCAATTCTAAACCTTGACTCATGCAGTTGAAAAAATTGTTGAATCAATTGATGGCAGAAATTGCTCTGCTGGAGGTGTAGGAGCAATGTCCTTGCTGCCCAAGCAAAATTGATGGATTCACTTCAAATCAATTTTATTTAAAAAATGGAGCTTTATGTTGTCCCCTTATGATACTAATGAGTATAGATTTATGAAGGCCTGTGAACCAACACTATCCCGAACTAGCCAACCACCAATGTTGGACTAAACCAAAATGAAAAATAGGAATTTATTATGTATATATGACACAGAAAGTTAGTTAAGCAAAATGTGCATTGATAAACACTTTTAACTGTTCAAATTAAAGAGAACAATATTAATGCACGATTGAGATTGCAGAGACATACAAAAAATGTGAAAATTGTTCATGACAAACAGGATCAGAGGAATGTTACCTGTCTATGAAGCTAGTTGTCGTAGACATTATGTAATTGTAGATGTAACTGAAGTTATATAATGGAATGCAACTGCCAAGATAAAGAGAAGTATTCATATAAGTCATTGTTCAGGCTTGCAGAGGTCAAACAACTACTAGTTGATGGCAGGTGAGAACAGTAATGATATGTCTAATCAAGTTAATTTTTTTTTTGTTTGTGTGTGTGTGTTGTGTGTGTGTGTGTGTGTGTGTGTGCACAGCAGTGAAAAAAAGTTCAAAAATCATCATGAAAACCTACCAGATATGAACAAACATGGAAAGGATCTTCCTACAAACTGAAGCAACAGATGTCTCATTTAGAAGAAAATACAATGACAACATTTAGGGAATAGATACAAGAATTGAATATTTCAAAGATGCACTTATAGTGGAGCTTTGATATTTAGACTCTTCATTTATCCCCTTCGTTTCAAATAGGACATTTTGATACCAATACTCAAGTGAACCTCATGACAGACTGACACCCCTGCCGATAAAGGGCAGCCCAGTGCACGAAGCTCCCATCAATGCGGGATCCTAGGGAAGTATTTATTGTACGCAGTCTTACTCTACATTGCAAGATGTTATTTCCACAACTTGAACTGGCACCTCTACTGATCATGTATAAAAATTCACAAAACCTGTCTCATACTTAGATTCACACCCATGTTGCATGCTCATGATTATGAGTCTGTGTAACATAGTAGTAGAGCATAACATTGGGAGAGTTGGAAAATTCAGTAATGTTTTAAGATACTGTCACTGTTTTTATCAGCACACTATTGCAAGTTCCATTACTAGTGACCTAGTATCGCACAATGGAGGATAAGATAGATGTACCCAACTCAAAATAATTGAGACTGACACAAGATAGATGTACCCAACTCAAAACAATTCAGACTAACCCAACTTCATGACTATTGCGCAAATTCAGAGGCTATGCACGAGGTAAAATAAATTGAGGTGAGCAAAGGCATGCTCTTACACATGCTCATAATCCATTGATTAATAACAACAGAATCTTTAACATCTGCCTAGAGACAACTTTTCAAAATATTTATATCAACAAAATAACTTTGATATGTCAATAATATAGAACTTTTTGAAGATTAATCCAACACTTTAATGTTAAACATAATGGGAAGAAGAGTTATATAGCTATGCTTACTCATTAATCGCTTAACATATGGAGAAATGGAGTTCCATGCATACTGACGACGATGACAACAATAAGACAAGTCCCATCTATCGAAAGTTAGATATATGAATTATCGTCTATTGAATTTTAGGGTCAAGACCATGCTACTAAGATTTTTGAGTTTTGGCACGAATTTACAATGGTTGTCAAGGGCTAACAAAATATCAAGGCCTAGGACCACCATTGAAAAGATCCTCATATGAACGACCTAGAAGACCACAATATAAAATATTAGTTATTGGCAAGATAAAGGAACAAAAGTCAGTGGACCCAGTCCCAAGGTAACAAAATCATAAATAATGATTAAAAATATCAAGAACCACCACCTATCTGATTTAACATAGTTTGCATAGCATCATAACCAGCAATCATTTTCATTGTTTAAATTTTAATCATCAACTAATAATAAGATCAATCAAAGAAAAAAGCACCTGTCTGACAGAAAAAGAAATCGTTCATTAAAAGAATCCTTGATCGCATTTCTAAGCAAAATACGCTCTGCTTCAATCATGCTAGCCTCTCCCCACTCTACCTGGAAACAAAAGGAGCTTTGAAATAGCAACAATTTATGCAGTTCATTTTTACATATTGACATGAATATAATGCCAATAATAAAGGTTATGCAGTTGAGTAGCACCTAAACAGACGCAACTATGGTAATAAATAAGCACTTTGGCTAAACACCTCACCAAATCAAGATTGCTATTTGCTAATATAGTAATGAACCATCAATAGCAATCTAATGCCGACCACAAAATGATGTTAGTTGTTTCGTGTGTTGTAGAAATGTGGCAGCATATTTCTTGACCCAAGATGAAGAAATGAATGAAGAATATTGAGCATTGAAGTGGTCGATTTCAAGCCACTGTTTACCAACTAATATTGCCTGAATATTTCATCGAAAGTAATGGTCAGACAAGAACCAACACTACCAGCAGACTGATAATTTCATTCATGGCTTCTCAATATATGTTGTATTGTCATACCAAATTTCATGGTTGGTCAATCTGGCCTCGTGCTTATTGCAATATTTAATCCATTTGAAATTGAGAGACAAACAGGAATCTCAGATTCATCGTCTTGGTATAGGAAAGGCTACATAAGTATCTAATCTCATGTAGCATGCTATGATAGATAAAGATGGAGTGCAATGACCTTTTAGTTTGAAGCCTATTTCCAAATTCCAAAGAGCAGCAGCCTATGTTTTATGTTAAGATGTCAAACTGAACCATTTGCTTCTAGCAGTATTACTTAGGGAATAATAGTAGTTTGATGAGTTCAATTACAATCTTTGTCAGTTAGGATGATGGTTTAAATGAACATTTAACTGTTCAACACTCCAACAAATGAAACATACTCTGTGTACTAAGCATATACCTTGATTTCTCTAGTATGATCTCTAATAGAGAGAAGGAGAAACTTGATATAAGGTGCTTTGTTTAAGATGAAGGCCATCTGAGTTGTGAGCTAAAGACAGTTTATATTATTATTTTTAAGGCTACGGGTATGTGATCAGATGATATCCTAAATTAATATGCAGAATTCTAAGAAGAAAACATGCTTTGACAAGCAATATCATACATGCAGGTGGACATAGCAAAAAACAACAAGCTACATATTCCGGTCATGTTAATGCCAATGCTAATAGAACCGTTCAATCACATTTTAGTTATGACCATATGGTTGTTAATATTGATATTTTGAATAAATTTGAAGGAACCCCCAATGATGAAGAATCAAAAACCATTACGGTCAAAATTCGTTTAGACATGACGAGAAGCTGAAACATTCTGTATTATTCACTTTTGTTACAATAAAATCAATATTGGGATCATGACAAAAATTTATGCACGTACAGAATGAATCCATGATAAGATATGCTAATTCTTCTAACATTTTCATGATTCATGTCTTCTCGATACCTGCAACTTTCATTCCAGTTTTGAGTTATGGTATAAAGAAGATGGTACATAAGCAGAATTTCCAATGCGGAGATTGATGATCTCAGTATAATCTTTAAGATAATATGAAAGAACATTTTTCCTTACAAAACAACAAAAATGGTCCGTACAACTGTAGAAGCAAAGAGGATGAAAAATAACCTGTATGCTGTTGTTGACTTGACGGTTATAAAAATAGGCAGATCGTGTGGTGGCCTCGTTGAGTATAAACCCGGGCCTTGAGTGAACAAAGATCGAAAATTTGCCCTCTTTCTCACCCTACAATGACAGAATCTGAGAAAAAAGTGCGCGGCAGAAATAAAATGGAAGGGACAGGGAGGAGCAGAACGACGTATGAAAAATAAAAAATAAAACAAAAAAAGTACTTGAAAAAACGCATCCCAGACGAACTCCAAGGGAAGCCGATTGCGCGCTATGAATAGAAATGCAATCTTGGGCTTCTGCGCGACGACGACAGGAGCCGCTTCCGCCGCACTATGCTCGAATATTCGGGAGAACGAGTAATGGTTGAGCATCAGCAAGCAGAAGCAGGAGAACAAGAGGAGCACCATCAGCAGCAGCTTGATTCTCCATCTGCCGCTCCGATGCTGCGGCAAAAAGCTCCTCCGCTTCATCTGTTCCTCTGCGGCCCCCTCTTTGATCTCTCTATCTTTCTTTCCAGATTACTTCCATCAGAAATCAGAGAACACATGTTCTTGCTCCCCGTCCGCAGGCAGACGAGATCTGATCTGGGCAGGAGATTCGAGGAACTGCTTCAGCTGCATACCATCGATCGTAAATTTAGGGACGGGCGGCGACGGCGAAGAGAAGGGCGGGCACTGGCACGTGACGGCACGTGCAGAGAGTCTTTAGTTTAGTTCGTCTGGTGAGAAGCCACTGTCGCGTTCAGTTGAAGACAGTGTAGCGTAGGAGTAGGAAGAGGATAATAATAAAAGATTAGGGGCAAAAATCAAAAGTGGGTGGGGTATTTTTTTTTTAAATAAAATAAAATAGCATTCATCATATTTCTTATTTTAAAAAAACTTTTATTTTAATAATATTATAAAAACTACGAAATAATTATTACTATAATAATGTTAAATAAATTAGTTCATTTTATTAAAATGATTAAAATTATTCTAGTAGCTATTTATGACTATTATGATGTTATAGCAATTAGTATTATAGTAGTTATTAAATGATATAATAATTTTTAAATAATTTTAATTAAAATTTAAATAATTTTATTAAATTATAAAAGATTTTTTATATAAAAATATTTGATATATAATATTTTTATAATGCTAAAATAAAAATATTTTTAAAATAAAAAATTGATAAAGTGGTATTTTAATTTTTAAAAATAAGTACGACAAACATTATAATATACATTTTAGCGCATCGCAATTTACTTTTCTTATGAAGTTACACAAGAAAACCTGGCTATAGCAATGGTTGTATCACAATTGAGTAAATCCTGACCAGTTTCCAAACTATTCAATCTCCAAGTAGATTCAAACTCTACTTTGGATGAAAGAGAGTTGGATGAAAACAAAAACTCAAACAAAAAAAAAAACAAACAAACTGAAATTCTCAAGCAGACTTGGGTTTGGCTCTCGTTACTCTTGAATATAGGAAGACTCCAACTAGTGCTACTCCCGTGCCTGCGATCAAAATCCAATAAAGGATTTGAAAACTGATAGAAATACCAAGTTTTCAACAGTCAAGGAAGAGCAAGGATATATTACCAATGGAATTAATAGGTGAAACTGGTGTTCTGAAAAAGAGAACTGAAGATATTATGACTACCACTCGCTTCACGCAGTTGCCGACCGAATGTGTGATAGGAGATACTCTGGACAGTATCATGTATGCAGCCTGCAATTTCAGACAATCAATCAGACATGGAACCCGAAATGACTCAGAGGAAAAGGAATAAATAAGATGCAGTGATGTTTAAACAGAAATGGAAGTCTCGTTTGTACTTGTTTAAGGATCTTTATCTAAACTTCCCCGAATCATGTCTCAATAGCTGTTTTGACCACTGTCATTGTGCAAAGCAACATGACTAGCCTTCTTACGGGGTACTAACACCACTCGAAACAGTCAAAAAGCGACATTGTAACAGAAGAGTAGTATAGTTTGTGAAACTTACCAAATGCAAAATGTTAGGTTACTGTCTGTATTACATAGCATGGAGTTCGAAAAGAGAGGACATACTACTGGTCTAACTGCAATACCACATATATAATCAACAATTTATATATCCCACGCTTGATTCAGATAGATTCTCCTAAAATCTTGCATCTGAAAATTAACCATTCTTGTGCTTAGTCATAATTCATAAAGTGCTTCCTTTACACAATGGTTATCAATTGTTCATTGTTGAATATATTGGGCATGAGTTCCATCACGAACAAAATTGCGATCAGATATGATTAAGATATCACAAATTGGCACACGTTTTGAATAGCAAGCATTCAATCTGTAAGCTTTATTTCTAATTGTTTTTAGTTCCCTATTGATTTTTCCTATAGATTAGACCTTTTTTTCCTTTATTTTGCATTCATGTAGTCCTCCTTTACATGAATGCATTCGTGTTTTATAATTGAGTTAACACATCGAGCAAGAATTAGTAGGCAGAACTAGCAAACATCTGCATGTGCTTAAACAATATCTGACCTGTTGATAAGCATGAAAACAAACACCAGCAAGAAATGACCTCACGAACACCTCTGTAATATTTAGTCCCTACAGTTAGAAGAGTTAAAATCATCAATAATTAAGAATATGCCAATATAGAGAAGTAAAAACAAAAAAATTGTTCATTGAGTTTACTTACAGCAAAGTGCATATATGCTGGAGTGAATTTAATTCCTTCAATCAGTAGAGTTACAGGGGCTAGCAGTAAAAATGACATGATTGTAGTGACCGAGAAGAGATTTATGTCATCTAGAGATTCCTGATTGATGAGAAATTATTAGTCGACAACAAAATTTCATTGATGGAATTTATATCATACAAAGTTAAAGTGATTCACGTGCTCATCCTTTTGTTTGACTCATTAGAGTTTTCTCAACAAAAAGAAATTTTTAAGTTTTAGGTAAACTTTAACTGATCAGTTAACAACAACAAAAGTTTTTTTGCAATTACTATTCCGAAAAAAAAAAACATATCTAAGTTAACTTAGCAGCATCACAAAATCAGATAGATTCATGTTTCAGGCTTGTACATTAAGCAAAATATCTGAGTTCAGCCATTCCATTTCCACATTGTACAACTCCAATCACCAACACAAATCATTCAGCAGTACATACACAAATGAAAACTATGAAGTTCTATTAGAGTACCTCACTTTTGGTCATTATCTTTTTGCTGAGCACATTACGAGATTGGTTGGTAAGGTTTGAAGCCATGGCACTCCAAAATCCAGCCCTATTTAAGATTTTAAAGGACATGTGAGCTTGATAGATACATTCTCGATATATAAAAAATAGGGTATGCTGGATTTGGATTGGTCAAATAGGAAGAAAATAAAGGAGGGATGAGAGAATGAAATCAACAAAGAAATAATTACTTCATGAACCATTTATTTTTGGAGATGCTTACCAGTTGAAAGAAACTTCAGTCAGAGATGCCAAAGCAACACCACCGACAATTGGCACAAGAGAAATCAGAACCAAGAAGGAAGGAAACTGCAGAAGAAAAAAGAGATTGAAATGCTTTATTACATCTTTGGATACTTTTGCCAAGCACAAAGCGGAATTAGTAAATAAACAATCCACAATAATTAACTTGCAGAAAAAGGTATGCAGGAACCTCATCAAGCTCACAAGGGAGGTCAGAAGACAAATCTTTAGAAGGTTACCAGGAAAAATACAAGAACAGAAAAGATACAAGACTTCATGTTGGCAAAACTGAGAGTGATTGGATGAGAAAATTACCTCTCCAAGGAACAAGGCAGAAAGAATTACTGTGAAGAAAGGCTCACTCGCCTTTATTGTATGAGTGAATGAAACAGCTACCTTTGCCAGACTCATATTAGTAAAAACATTTGCCAAAGTGTGCACAATAGCCAAGGGAAGAATTGCAACAATCTGCCAATGGATAGTTGTGGCTGTAAAGGACATATAGGCCATAATAATGCAAGATCTACAATGCTAATGTTCAGCACCTGTTTGGAAGAGATCTTAGGCTTCTCATATATATTAGTGAACCACATCAACAATATAAGCACAGTCCCTATGCCAAAGTGAAACGCAGTGATGGTCATTGGGAACGGATACACCTTCAGAACCTGCAACAACCAATCTCTCTTTGAGATTCTAAAAATGCCATATTCAACAAGGTAAAGTATATGTACACAAAATCTGTTTCAAACGAGAACAGAGTTTCACCAATCTCTTCTATCTAAGATAACATAAGAATTACAGAGTAATAAAAAGATTCCTGAATAAAGAGTGATATTGGTTTAAGCATCCTGGATTGCACACAAAAGGACAAGTGTTAGAGATTGTCTTTGTTTCTGTATATGCACAGGTTTAGTTCGTGTAGAAATTATAGTAACCGCAGTCTAACTGAGGGGAGAAGATCAAACATAAAAGTCAAATAGCTCCTTGTCAACAAGTAAGATTTCAGAAGAAAAAGGGTCAGATTGTTCTCAGCAACGACAAAATAAAACATAGTTTCATACATCCTCTACAAAAGATACTCCAGAAATTTTACTCGAATAGACACTTATTATTTTTCTCTCTGTTTCGAAGAAGAATCTACCTCTTACTATTTATTTCCCTATTCATCTAAAGATAAGTTAAAAGGGTATCTCGAACAGGATTCATGGATCAATTTTTTTTATTTTAATCAGAAAATCAAAGATTCCAGTAGTTTTGACGGAGAGTAAAAAAGCAGACCTGTTTGTCGTAGATGTTGAAGTAGATATTGAAGAGATACCAGAGGCCGAATAGAAATCCCAACTGTAACTTGTGCACCATCCCGCTCGTTGAACTCGAGACCTTCGTCGCTGGCCTCGGCAAGCTCTCCTCGCCCCCGGCGGCCAGAGCGGCATCCTCAGCAGCCCTAGCCACGGTGGTGGGAACGAGCGGGGGCTTGAGGACGGCGGGGCGAGGCGAGGGCGTGCAGATCCATGAGAGAGAAGGCGACGGCTCTTCCGAAGAAGAAGAAGAAGAGAGGAAGACAAGCAATGCATAAAGATGGCTGCTTGCGCCGCCGCCATGCCGCCGCCTCCGGCCGGCCTTCAATCGCGGAAGCAGAGGGCGAGCCGCAAAGGAGGCGGCTCCGGCGCTGGTGCTGTGCTGCAGCATCCTCGCGTCTTCATCTGCAAATAAAACAGGATCAGTATTTAGACGGAATCACGGAATGAGACGGCGGTAGTGGAATCCATAGATTCCTTTTCCTTTACAATTTTATATTAAAAAATACAAGTCAAAAATTAGAGTGATGTTCTTATTAAACTAGAAAAACAAATGGATTAATAATAATAATAATTAATATTATTATGGATCGGTGGCCACTAGTCGCGTTCAGCGTTGCAACAGGAGTCGTCGTTGAGGGCGATATTTGCATGGCATCGCAGGAGTGCACCGCTTGATTTCTTCCTTTAACCTGGCCGGAAAAGCGATCAGGTTCAAATTTAATAATCGATGATGTGGATATTCCAATAGCCAGGTTGGAATTGAATTTTGCTTTGTAAAAAAAGGAAAGGAATGACGTCATCGCTCCAAATTATTTGCGAGTGGGACTTTACGAGTCATCAACTCAAAAATTGCATTACTTCATCCAATAAGATTCTTTCTTTTTTGATTAAATTGCTCGAACCATAAAGAAAGAATTTAAAAATAGGCTAAAGCAGAAGTAATTGATCAAATTGTTTAAGAAAACGCACTGATTATTGGCTCAGCTATAATAATTCAAAAGTGAGTACAAGGATCATGCATTAATGGTTTGCAGCAATAAAAGGTCGATAGGAGCACTGCACCTTATTAAATATTTTATGTCTAAGAGATGCATTGATAATTTGTTGTGCATGATGCCAATTTGTCACGAGAATCTAAAAAACACATCATCAAACTCACGTCCACTCTGACTTGGATCATGCTCAAGTTTAAACCACAAACTAATTGCTTGAAATTGATATTATCAAGCCCATTGTGGGCTTCGCACCATCCTTTCCTCCACTACCAAAGTCTCATCTCTTTTGGACCACTTCTCATTTCTTTTTCCCTCCACAACACCTCCATTAATCTCTCGAGCATTAATCCTTTTAATCCTCATCACCTCTGCATCAATTCCTTTATTGCTTGCACTACTGTTGTTAAACAAATCCCTTACACTTAATAAACATAGCTTACTATGTATTTTGTAGAACCATTGACCCAGAAATATGTATAGTGTCAAGAGAATAAACCAGTTTGAAAGCAACTATTAATCACTGTCATCACTGCCGTAGTTTTGAAAGAGGGATTGAAGTCCATTTGTCGACTGGGTTGCCCTGTCATCATGGTTTTCACCATCTCCTTCGTTATTTGATGGGACAGAATCTTCACTTGCAATTTGAGGCTTCTTAGTGACCTCCAAAGCCGATCTGGGTTTCACTATAAACTTTCGCTTCATAGATCCACCTAGTTTTCCGATAACAGAGATAAAAGAATCATAATTAGAACCCATAAACATAAAAAATCACTTGAGAAGAATTCATAAATGTCAGCATGAAATAATATCTTCTATGATGATTTTGTAGAATTGCAGCAACTAGTACAAAAGCATAATCTGAAGTATTTTCATATCAATAACTCATGCAAACAGATTTTTTATTTGGAATATCTGGTTTAGCATGCACTAATAATTGTTTCAATATTTTTTCAGGAAACAAGGAAACGCAAGATGCACAAAAATTGCAAGTTGTGCCAATGAAAGAAAACATGACAAACAATGCTCGCCTACACGTCACTGGTAGTTGATGGCAATGCAACACAACCAAAACAAAAAACGAGAGCTTCAGTTTCAATTTCAGATCTCAACATAAAAACAGACACTAAAGTCAACAGTTTTGCGATAAAATGAGAAGTACCAGGAAAGTTAGAATATGCAGTTGGAGGAGGTTCCATAAAATATTTTCCCTAAGGAAGAATATATGTGTAAGGTTGAATGATGTCGCATGTTAGCCCAAGAAAATGGCATTTTCAAGAGGGAAAGTCATTATCCACAAGTTGAGCTATATTTTCGCACATTCATTTTCCTATAGACTAGGGCATTTTCTTCTTATCAAATACCAAAAAAGTATAGAAAACATTTGTTTGTAACCAGGCTTTTATAAACAAATGGAACTTAGGCTGTGTTTCTTATGAACGAAAGGATAGAGGAGAGAATAAGAGCAGGGAGAAAATAAGTGCAATGGAAAAGGATAAATAGATTTATCCCTCATTTGTGCTTTCTTGAAGAGGGGAAACTAGGAGAGCATCAAGGTGGGTTACACCTACACTTTCCCTATCATTATTTCTTTCCTTGCCTCATAGGAAAGGAGTTAGTCGGTCATTCCTTGTGATATTCATATTGAATTTAATATATATTTACCAGCGATTCAACAAGGAAGATCCTCTTTATTCAACAAATTATCAGTTTGATTTATAACTAGAATGCTTTAAATGGCAACAAAGAAGCTTCTTAAGTTGAACTTCCAGTCGGAAACATTTACTAGTACTTAAAGCATACCTCCATCTCTAGCATAATCAGCAACGGTACTTTTGGTTATCAACAAGGAAGATCCTCTTTATTCAACAAATTATCAGTTTGATTTATAACTAGCATGCTTTAAATGGCAACAAAAAAGCTTCTTAAGTTGAACTTCCAGTCTGAAACATTTACTAGTACTTAAAGCATACCTCCATCTCTAGCATAATCAGCAACGGTACTTTTGGTTAGATAATCTGTTGCTTTTCCCACCTTCGCTAGAGGCTCCAAAGCAATCTTCCTCTGCATAAAAAAGCATGAGCTCAGCCTCAATTTAAACCACAATCATAAAACACTACAAACAGATGTGATGTGGCTCTAACTACTGACACAGCAATGGGGAAGCCAAACATTTAGAATATGTCAAAAAATCACAACAGAACCCAAACACCATGTTGTCAAACTGTCAAACCTATGTTATAAAATCAGCATTGTAAGTACACAATGCCTGCTGTTCAAAGTAAATTATTTATAAAATATATACAAAAATTATCTGAGAGTCAGTCATTGCTCAAGTTGGGAATGCAAAAGAAGCATTATCATACATTCTCAGAGTGCACCTATATGTATTTTAGGTATGTGACACTCTTCTATAGTTCCTAAGCCAAGACTCAAGCTCAGACAAGGAGATTGGCACAAAATGGTTTGTGGATCTCCCATCCCACAAAAGAATACAAGTATTGAAACTGACTGAATCCACAATGACATGAAGAAGAGCCAATCACATTGGTGCCAGCTCAACCGTCGAATACTAGTTGCATATTTACAACTAAAACTTCCAAGGCTAGAACACTAAAACAAAAACATTGCAAGAGTTTGCTAGAAACCTTCATTGACAGCACAAAGAGAACAACAAGTGATAAACACAATGATGAAATACCTTTGAATTTTCACTTAGGCTAGAAGATCCCTTGCCTAGCTCCTCATCCTCATCCTCATCCTCATCCTCATCATCATCATCATCTATTCTTCGAACAAACTCTTTTGAACCCTATATTAGCAATGTGGCATATAGATTTTATAATACTTTAGTGCCTAGAAAAAGAAAACATATAGCAACTATAAATGCAATAACAAAATAGAAACAATACTTGGATACTTACATGGAAAGTTATAGATTTAATGAGTGCTTCATCTGCCTCATCTAGCTCTTCCATTATTTTTCTCTCCTGTCAGTGGAGAAGATAGTTGTTTAGAAAATAAAAATAAAAAAGATAATTACTGATGAGATTCAAAATCATAGTATAAGCTTACAATTAGTTGCCAATACACAATTTTTTATACTGATAAATACCAGATGATGACAAAATTTTTCAAGAAAGATATACTAATAGAAATTTTACGGAACTCTAGCAGATTCTGGGCATAAAAATATAGCCACACACTAAATACCTACTATCTTCAAGTTGTGACTTAAGTTCATTCACCATTACTAGGTAGGATCTCACAGTTAACAGAATACATTTACAAAATCGACATCATATTTTCAAACCATACCATCTAAGAAATTTTCGATTGTATGGAACTCTTTTTAAACTGCAAGTAGAAGAATCTCTTTTAGTTTTACAATTTTATCCATCTCATAGGAATTATTATTTGCTACATAAACTTGAAGGCGATCCTACGAATGACATGTCATCCTTAAGGGAGAAAATTGCACAAAATATTGGAAGTTGTTAATATTTGTAAAATTATAATGCCATAAAATGTCCTTTCACTGATTTGGGTTTTCCAAAACAGTGCTCAATGTCATGAGACACAGTCTTAAATAATGATTAAACATGCACTATATACAGATCCAATTTTTAGTGAGATAGGTTATATCACCAAAAACAAATGTGCATGCTTTCATGAAGTGAACTAAAGAAAAAAAGAAAGAGAAAGAAACAGGAATCATAAAAGTATTTACCTTTTCATAGGCTGACTGTTTTAACGTTTCCAACATCAGATCAACACTCACAGTTGCATGCCTAGACTGCACAATGGAACAAAAGTGGTTAGGACAACTTTCCATTTGTTTCCTGAAAAAGCTATTTTTCAAAATGTCATCCATAATTCCCAAATGAAGAACAAGTTTAAGTACCTTCATGGATCTCATCTCTTCAAGTGCAGCAAGTATATCCATATCTTGTTTGGAATCTATAGCTCGATTCTCCAAGGATTTCATAGCATCACCCATCTCTTCTTCAGCTCTCTTTCTCTTCTCTTTTTCAACAACCTGGTAAGAAATAAAATGACAAAGTTGAACAACAGAATACAATACAAACTAATAAGCCAAAAGCAATGTCAACAAACTGTTGCAAAAAGTAATCATTCACCTCCTCTTCATCACGCCAAGGCTCAAAATTACGGGAAGCACCAGATTCAACTGTGTAATCAGAATTCTGAGGGTCTGTCTTGAACGTAATCTCAGCTGAGCATTTAGTACACTTGATGTAGAATCTAAATATTGGAATTCCCAAATAAGTCTGCAAAGAATGAAATAAATTGATGGCTAATTTTCCCACAGGAATCAAATTTACAACAGAAAAGTTCCTGAGCCTGATAGTTCTTTGTAACAAAAATGATTGGCTTGAACTAATCAGGCAAACAAAGGAAATTGGTCAGCTAGACTATATAATGATAATTGAATGCCTATGTTGGAACAAAAAGGCTTAGCAACTTGTCTGAAACCAATTCCTGTAGAAATAATTTCAATTTCATGTCAAGAAAAGGGTCCCTAAAAATCATCATTGGAGTCTTAAGTTTGAAATGGAGTGAGGAATCAGAATTTCATTTATTCTGTTTGAAATCATACAATAAGAATGTTTAGTATTTTATCATATTATAGTCATGATTTACATAAAATCTTAGAACACAAAAATATAACCACAGCCAAATGTCATTGGATCCTAAATCCCAATTTTTGGATAATAGAATTCTAATTTTCACCTTCTTGTTTCCCAAACACTATCAGGTATATGGTCCAATATTATAAATAGAATTCCGATTCCATAAAATTGCCGTTACAAAAAGGCACTAAAAGGGTACAACTTAAATGTGGAAGAAAAATTCGTCAACATCCAAAGTAACACACAACCCCCAAGTCCAGGCATCAAAATCATGGTGTCTGGGGGGAATCGAAGAAAATGAGTATCACTATAATCCGAGCGTGGAATTTAAGTCATTTCCTAATGTCTAAGATTTCGCATCTGGATCGAGATTAACCAACATTTCTAGGACAAAAGATGAGTCAAATCTAGGAAGCAGAAGGAATACCAAAATACGTACTAAGTATTGGGGGATCAGCTTTTCAGGATCTCATGTGCATTTGATTATTAACGTAACCAAAGTTACCACTCTGTGGAAAAAGAAAGAAGAAGAAGCCATATAGCCGAGAAGAGCTAAAGGGAAAACCATCTCACCTCTCCAATGACGTCCTCTTTTCGTGAGTTGAACTTTGTGCCCTTATAGATGTAGGTGCCACAGGTGCCGCAGCGAATGCTCATCGGAAGCATCATCCGAACTTTCATTTGCTGATTTTTCGGTTGCCGCCGACGAGGGATTTTGGCCGGATCGAAGTCCGGCGGGTAATACTTGTTCAAGACCTTGCGTTCTCCCATGTTTGCCTGATTTGGTTCCTCTCCTCCGCAGTTGAATCAACGCCAGCGAGTCTTTGGCTCCAATTGATCGAAGGGCGAAGAGAAGAACTTCTAACCTACGAGATCGGCCGCAAGATACTGTTACCTGCGGAAAGGAGGAAGCCCACGCAGTCAGCTAGTACGCTGGAGAGCGCGCGAGACGAACCCACAAAGAGGCTGCCGGAATCGACCTAGAGGAACTTCTCGATCACGGCTGGGGACGCAACCGCGGTGGCACAGCAGGTTGGAGACGGCGACGAACCCTAGATCAGGTTGGAGACGCCGCGATTAGCTCGACAGGACTAGGCCCGTAATGAGGTTTTCGCCGATTAGGACTGTTTAGGAATTAAACAAGCTGAAGCTACTTGTTATTAAGCTTTTTAATTTAATCTTATTTGGTTGATTGCCTATTTCATATTTTTTTTAAAATAAGCTTGATATTACATATTTTAATTTATAAATTTTATTTATGAATATAATAAATTAAATATATATATTTTAATTGATTAACTTAGTTTATTATGTTATTTAAATTTATTTATTTATCTAACTTTATATACATGTTGTCAAAGATAGATAAATTATTATTGAATTGAATATTTCTTGAATATTTAATTAATCTACTGCCTCATAGAATACATAAACTTTGTTCGTGATCACTTATAATGGAACCTATAGGAATGTTATTACCAATAGAAGAGATTGATTCTCAACCGATACAAAAATGATAAATTTTAATCAATCTCATGGACTCAATTCCTGGAAGTGATCGATCTGATCCCACAGAAGTTTTCCACCAACCATCAGGATAAATCGAGAAGCGCATACAACGATCAATCCAAATGTCCAACATCCTTTGATTCTCAATCGATACAGAATATATGAGAGTTAATTATCTCTCGTGATCAACTGTAGTTCTCAATTTACTTTTTCATAGATATCATAAAATTGACCGTGTAAAATCACTAAGATAATGGATTCTACCCAGGAAGAAAGTTAATTATCTCACCCTCTGGAAGTGTGAGAACGACCGCAAAGTTTCCATTTTTATTAATTAAAATTATCATTATCCATTTATTACCCTATTAATATTTTAAAAAATAAAAAAATACCTCCTGTCAAAACAAATGGGGCCTAAATTAGTGAATGGAAAAAATATAAAATCCAAGTTTGAGTGGAGACCTGGAAAACAAATAAACGTAACACTGTTTTAAATTAAAAGTTTGTAAATAGTTATCACATAAGAAATTGATTGAAATGAATATAAAATTAGAAAAAAATAATAGAGAAGTTATATTGATATGGAAAAGATAATTAGCTCTAGCATTGTATAAAACAATATTCAGGGGGAACATGAAACATAAAGTGAAGACTCGGATCCATCGAGAATTTTTTCTCCACAACTATGATTTACATTCCAACAATACTTCTGTTCCAGATGATCCCAGTGCATAAAGAATTGTAGCTTCAAGCAAGTTGAATGATCCAATTCCAAGCAAACTAAACAAGAACGAATTGTTTAGTATAAAGATATTTTAAGAACGGATAGCCAATTCCAGATTTTTACCCATTTGAAACTAATCATGGAACTTTCTTACACAACTATGACAACATTTACCAAGTTACCAGCCAAAACAAATTAGGCTCAAATAACTAATAAAATCAATAACAAAAATACCCAAAAAAACGTAATTCTGACTACCAGAATCCCAAGCTTCTAAAACAATATTGCCAACAATCTTTCCATCAAATTTAAGAGGATAATAAAACTAACATTTACTTGTCTTAATATAGCAGCAGATCTTGCTCAGCCCCATGCCATGGAAGAAGCATAGTTAACAACTAGCTTACCGTCGAATCCAAAGTTCTGCAAACCCAAAGGCAACCATGAAAAACGTATCCATTAGTTCAAACCTTGATGTTCCACATGCGAAAATTTGCAGACAGAGACTACGGACGCTTTTAGTTTGCTTTCTGAAAAGGGAGAATCTCGATACACTTGCACCCAAATATGTCAACACAATACATACACATATATATAGTATATACACATACACTTTAAAACGTTATCACACATATATATTGTACAGCTAAATTTTGATATAATCAGATCTCCAATTTATTCAGCCTATAGTTCCAGTTCGACCGTACAGCAATTAATTATAAGTCTAATTATTTGAGATTAGTTATACGGATCATATTCAGTGATTAAATACTATATAAAGCTGTCACTAATAATATCTAAGATCTAGTCATTTTAATTAGAGATTCTTTCACCTCTAGCTATTCAACTTATAATATTTTGAAAAAAAAAGGGGAAAAAAAACGAGGAGTCTTGTGTGATTGTCAGGTTATACAAAGGTAGAATTTTACTAGATTATTGTACAATCAATCAAACTTTATGTAAGAAACTACGGGCAAGTTAGACAAGTTGAATAGATTAGAGCCAAAGATGAATGTAGAAAAAAATTAAAGAACGCTTTATTTGGTATACACATATCTAAAATATCTAAGATGTTACAAAATTTAATGATGGGATACCATCCATGTAGCTCACACCAAATAATGGGCAGTAGTACGTATATCTATTTTGACCTTGTTTTCTAAAAACATATTATTGGAAATGAAACACATTCTTATGACAAAGACATGGGACAAAGGGCAAACATTTCTAAAATATAGAAAATCCTTTTAAATAAAGCAATTAACTAAAATATAAAGATTCCTACAAGTCATCACAAATTTTGCCAAGGTATTCATACTTGGAATTAGCCAGCCTAATTTTTCACATGCCTGTTAGCTTGAAGTCATTGTATTTCTAAAACAAGCTTTAGGTGGTCTGAAGCAGAAATGAATGCAAATTGGAGGAGAATCAGTTCACAGCCCTCATTACTACGAGAAAACTGACAGTTCTTCACCATCAGTGCTTCTTGTTTAGTTTGTGAAATTGAAGAAGGTTTGACAAAAGTTTGGATGAATTTTATGTTCAACAAACAAGTAAAAGAACAGTAATGTCATCTCCCAAAGAATAATCCAAGATTTTTTTTAAAAAAATTAAAATTAAATTAGAATTGTCACTATGCTGATTCAATGGTTAATGGGAATAACAACCTTAAATTATTACATTCATATAGTTGACTGAGCCAACTGTTTGGTATGAGAGAGAATCAAGCTCTTTTATATAGAGCTCCTTCTTCATAGTCCTCTCACATGTGGAAAAAAATAAGTAAAAAATCCTTTTGAGTAAAATTATGAAATAATTAACATCATATTTCATGTATGTTAATTTGACATATTGTTCATAAGAGCATGAGAACTTTACTGTTTGGCCTGACAACAATTTTGTTCATTACTTCATTACGGCAAAACAAAAAGGTACCTACTAAAAGTCTAATCATTTAGTCGTGCAACATGTTATTTTGTGATGTGATAAAGGAAATGATTTCCCAAGCTGACATATTTCTAATATAAAATCCCGCTACAGAAGTGTTTTTTTTCTTTTCCATAAACTCACTTGTAACTAAGAGACAGGGAGTTGGAGCTACAAAAGATGCAACTTAAGTATAAACAGTTAAAGCATGATATCAAATTTCTAATCAGAAGACAGGTCTTTATTTGTTAAGACCTGAGAAAATCCAATTCAGAACTAAATCCGCAGCATAATACAATAGAAGAAATATGCTTACATTATAGAGATCAATCACCAATTCATCTGGGTTTGGTGAGAAGGAACTGTTGATATATACAAACTGTTACAAATGAGAAAATCTTCAGAAAGAGCAACACAAACAACATCATAAGCTGCCAAATTTATGAAAAGAGAATAACGATACCAAAGTATCACGGTGAAGTTGTCGACGGAGAAATTCAATGACCTTTGAGAATTTGTCGATTCCAGAAATCTACAAAGAGAAAGAAATTTGCTCTAGATTTTTACATAGAAACTAATTGTCATCATTTATTACTTATTAGCTTTCTGATTCACATTCGACTAGTTTACAATAAAAAGAAAATTAGAATAGATTAAATTAGCTGAACTAGAGTATTTATTGGAACAACAATTGTGTAGAATGAGAATATACATAATCCTGGGCTAATTTTGTTTTCTTGGACATTTCCACGCTCAACAGAAATTTCTTTCCTGATAGAATAAATATAACTGTCTATCATTCAATTCCCTACGTCTCAACTTTATGTTAAGTACCAAGGGCAACTATTGCTTATACACTATGATTACTAACTGCAAATCAAGTTTTTGTATTGACCTTAAATAATTAATGATATTTTTTTGGTCGCAATTTATAAACTTCATATTGAATAACAAACAAGGAAAAACTTACATACAGTCGCACAGTGGAAGATTCATACAACATAGATACTAAAAATACAATACATCCCAAAGCAACACAATGGAAGGTTTAAATGAATTACAACACTCATGGCTCATTGATAAAACCTTGAAACTTTCAAAGTCATTGGTGTCTTCTCAAGCAAGACATACTGGTTTCATACACTCTCGTTTGGGTGTCAATGTTGAACACAACAACGTCGAGTTGAATATGGGTGTACCCTTATTGAGCAAGCATTGAGTGCTATTTCAGGTGAATGCCTGTTGAAACCATGATTTGTTTCTTGCATCATGGTTATAGTAGTGTTCTTGAACACATCGATCATGGTTATTAGCCTTGATCATGTACTGTGCGAGATATGCTAGGTTTCAGTGTAATTGTCCAAGGTAGGACTCGCTGATGTTTTATGATAAGAAAAT
>JBBMKF010000100.1:8842791-8886848 GCA_037834155.1 Curcuma caesia
CTCTATACTAATACTTTTCTTTATTCAATCAAACTAATATCATTCAACAAAAGTATATCAGAATTAACATTATATCAAAAAAATATAATTCAACAAAAACATAATAAACATATATATGATATGAGGGGAGAAGCCGAGAAAGGAAGGAGAAGATCAAATTTATTTATATAATTTAATTGAGTATTCGAGTCAGGTATGGATAATTTTACTAAACCGGTCTCTATACCCATTTTTGAAAATCCTCATACCTGATTATCCAATTATTTAATCACATCTAAAAAATCCCTTCATACCCTCCTCCATTCGGGTCGGGTATCGGATTCTCCATCGGGTTCGGAAGAAATTGTCATCCCTTAAAAATGACTAATACAAGCGACGGCCATGGGCCATCCTACGTGGAGATTCTCCGAGGCACGTTTCAACAGTTGTCGTCCTTTGGTGTCCTAATTAACTCTCCGATCCTCAGACGGACAATTGGCGGATACATGGAGATTCTCCGAATGGTTGTCACCTTTGGTGCCCTAACCATGCCTCAGGCGAACAACTGGCGAGTACGTGACACCCTATGTGAATATTCCATTAGGTTGTGTCAGGGTACAGTTCAATGGCTATTTCCCATTAGGTGCCCTAACTGCCTCTCAAAAAAATAGTTGGGACATGTGACCTCCTAAGTGAAAATTCTTCTCCATATAACTCTCAATGTAGGTAAGTTAAGGTTTAGTTTTTTCTCACGCATGAAAACAACTCTTTTATACTACACATTCATTTTCTCTCTCACACATCTTTGCGAGCTCCCTTTCTTAGCCCGATGTTAACTTGATCATCGGAGGGGCTACGTTGAATCGGAGGGGCCACGTTGATAACATCGACCTCCATTGACGTGCTTTACTCTGTAGGGAATCGGATTTTGACTAACTAGGAGTCCATTATAATTGCAGCTTAGAAGGCATCAAGAGAGGAGGAATCTGAGCGGACGAGAATCACAACATCAATTAAATACCTATTTTATTTTAGGGTCGAAAACACCACAACCAAATATAATCATAAAACAAGAACCAACTCAAATGACAGAATAATGCTAGCGATTGTTTAAATTATTCAATTAATAGTAAACTACATTATTTTCTGGAACATGCTTATGCTTAGTTAGAATGAACTTAATCTCTTCCTGATATAGACAAAATTTTCATTAGTTAGTACTAGAACAACCATATTCATCAATTGGGTAACATGAAAATTATATCATAGCAATATCAATTAATGTACAATTGCATAATTCTTCATGTTATCTCACCGAATCATAATCTTAGCAAGTCTTTGCTTACATCCTGATATGTTGCTAAATATATCAAAATACCTTAGTTTAATAATCTCTCTTGCTAATATTTAATGATTCGTTTAAGTTAGAAAAATAATAAAAATAATGGATCTAAAAATCAAACTCCCCCTTCAACAAGCTCTCCCTTGAACTGATTTTACCATGGGATAAAGTTTACCAACTTAAATCTCTTCTCTTCTCGATAAACATCAAAATGATGCATAAATTTATTGGAAAAAAAAATGATTTAACTGATGCATTTGATCATCATAATGAAAATTTAAAGACAAGGATCAAATCTTTCCTTCTCCCCCAAATGGATTTAAAAAATCAAGCCATATATCAATGACCAAAAACATGCTAAAGAACTCATTTTGTGGCCTCTTGAGAGAGGAATGTAATTGAGATGAGTTTATGTGTGATCAATATATACTTTATTTTTGAGTAGACTCAGACTTAGACAATGATTCAACTTTAGTATTGAAAAAAGTAGATAACTACTATTTAAAATAAAAAGTCTATAAGAAGATAAAAAAAAGAAAATTTTTGATACCATTTACAAGTGATTGAATGTGAATTTATCCATTTATTGTAATTGTAATTGTAATTGTCATTACTTTTATTTTCTATAGAATAATAGAATGATTGGGCTTGGCTTGCCCAGGAGTTAGTAGCAGGGTTTGGACCCTTGTGGAAGAGAGCATGGAACATCCAGTACCGACGGCCATCATGCCATTGGCCAACAAAAAGCAGATGAATCATTGAGAGCACTCGACGCTGCACCTTTTAACCTCTCTTTTCTTCTAATCGACTGCATGGGCTGGGCATGGCTAAACAAAGGCAAGACATTCCCTCGAATTGCAAGAAAATTAGTTTATCTTCCTTCCTCTTTTACACACTCGGATCAATCTTCATGCCCATGTTTTATTTATTTACTTATTTATTTATTTTAAAATAGGCTCTGTAAAATATGAGAAGATACCAAAAAACAAACGGTACACACTTTATCCTATATTTTTTATTAAAAAAATGCTCTTTTGATTAAAATTACTATAATATTATTGAATTAATTTTAATAAAATAAGAATAATTTTAACTAAGTTAAAAAAATATTTTAATATAATATTAATTATATATATATAAACCTTATTGATTATAATAATTTCTCTTAAATAGTAGGTTTAGAATAAAAAATATGATAAAATAGTACGGAGGACCATATGGTCATTTCAGTGATTATTTAATAGCACGACGGGTGGTCTCCGTAAGGAACTGTTATCTTCGAATCCGAGGCGTGGGCGGGCCCCATCGCACTAGCAGCGACACGCTGCCGCCGTGTCATTGATTGGTCGTCAAATGGGTGTCGGGGTCGATCGACCAGGAAGAGACGCGCACAAATGCTGTGCTAGAAAAGACGAGCAACGGAGTAGCAAAGCAAACGCAGTCGTTACTCCACTTCCCCTCTCTCCCTCCCTCTCTCTCTCTCTCACAGATCATGCTCTTTATTCCTCTAAATTCTGGCTTCGTGAATTGATTGTCGCGCCTCAATGCTTGATCTCCTGTTCCGATTTGGCGCCGCGTCCTGATTCGAGCGATTTGTCGGAGTGCTTTTGGGCGGGGAAGAATTAGGTCGGAGGGGATGCCGGGAATGAGCGGCGGATGCCAGCAGAGCTTCGGGGAGAACAGCGAGGAGGACCTTGCGCTGCTGCCGAGGCACACCAAGGTGGTGGTGACTGGAAACAACCGCACCAAGTCGGTGCTTGTCGGCCTCCATGGCGTCGTGAAGAAGGCCGTCGGCCTCGGCGGATGGCATTGGCTGGTAAATTACATTCCTTTTTGTACCATCACCTTTGGACTTTATGCTTCTTGTCGCAAAATTTATGCTGTTGAAAATGAATTCTTGTAGCCATTGACGTCGATTTTTAGGGTTTATTCCAGTACTATTGGGTGTTTCTTTTTTATTTGGAAACAATCGCGTAATGGGGTTCAATTTGGAGATTCGAGTATCCATATGGGTGGGTTTCTTCTGTCGTTTTCCTTGGACAGGAAAAAAGTTGTTTGATAGCATGGATGCTGATATAACATGATCATTTGATCTTTTTTGCCTCTTTCCCCCAACGTTTGTGGTTGCATTTATGTGATGTTTGATACATATAACTGATAAGTAAAGTAATTCAGTGCATGAACTATCTTAATATAGTGAAAAATGGTATTTGCCTTCAACAATTTTTTCAATGGAATTATCAACCACAAGATAATCTATTTCCTTGATTGAAGATCTTCCTAATATGCTAGTGTACATCTAATGAACTTCTGATTGATAATGTTTGCTATATAAATCAGATTAAGTAGAAGACAGAGTTAATTGTGTATCAGTTATTTTTTAGCGTAGTAAGCTTGTTGATTAAAATGTTGTAAATATTTACAGATTCTTCCTTCACTGGATCTAGAGTCCAGAAACTCTTTCATGTTCTCTTCTTCAAATAGCATTTAATTTCAAAACCTTGGCAAATTGTACTTATATTTAGAACCGAGTGAATTCCTATATGTCAAATTTGAACTTATTGTTTTGTTGCCTTACTTTTTATGGCACTTGTTAAAATTATCATTCTTTCAATATGGAGTTTAAATTTGCTTGTTTTGTACATTGTTATCTGTCTTGTTCTGATGTTCAATATGAATATTATTCCTATTGCTGTCCAAGTTTTAGTTTTCAGGGGAACCAACCTTAAAAGAATCCTTTGCTACATACCACAATCTGATTCTACTTTCTAACCTATTTAATTTGCACGGTGTTGATTTTAGGCATATTGTAATGTAGTTATGAAAATACTGACATGACTAAAAGAGTATCAGAGTTGTTCGGTTGATGTACAATGATTGTTTGTCATTACTTGAGAAATTTTTAATGCTTGGATGGCACTCATATTTCTGTAGTGGATAGATAAATACTCAGCTTATTCTGGGTTGTTGCCTCCTTTTACAAACATGACCAAACTACTGTCCTCCAGCTTGCTTGTTAATTCAATGCATTTATCTTATTTTCATTGGATGAAATAATTAATGAAAATATGTGTTAGATCCATGCTGATTCCTTTTATATTTCATGCATGAATATATTGTAAATTGTTAACGATTGTTCTCATGTTAAGTTTTCATTTACATTATTTTTGGCTAACATACATATGATTTCTATTCCAACTTTGAAATTACAGGTCCTTACTAATGGCATTGAAGTGAAACTGCAAAGAAATGCCCTTAGCGTTATTGAGGCTCCCACTGGGCATGAGGAAGATGATGAGACTGAATGTGAATGGAATGGATCAGATATGGGTAAGATTTTTGTTGGGTGTCTGAAGTCAATTATTTGACTTACAAACTGACCTCTTTCCCCATTATTGACAATGTATATATGATCAGATCATTGAATCAGGTTCTTTTCTCAAATTTCCTCTTAGAGGAGCTGGTTGCACTAGCTCACACTCTGTTTGCAAAGGGCTTAGTTGTTACTGAAAACCTTTTTGGAATCAAGTTCAAATCCCATGTTAACCACTTATGTTTAAAAGAAAATGAGTCCACTTCATTTGCAAAAAGAAGAAAAAGGCTCATTGCTTTTAGCAAGTTTATGTTTTCTTCAGTTTGGGTATGTCTAACTTTTTCCCTAGTCCCTGTTACTTGATTCTTTATGCTTTGTGTTGTAGAACTATTCTGTTGCAAAGTGATGGTGTAGTCTATCTGTTGCAGGAGTAAGATTTTCTGAACTCTATTTGCTAGATTGATTCATATGGGAGAACAGGGATATTCTGCTTCTCATATTAGTTAACATGCCCTTTAGCTAATCTGGACTAACATTTATTTACCATAAATAGTGAAAAGAAACTCAGTCATGTGATTATGTATAGGCATCTCTAATGTTGTTTTTTGTAATTTAGTTGGTGACTTAAAAATGCAGTATCCAAGCTTCTGAAAGTTATGTTTGTGTTGGTACATCAGAATAATGCCGGTTTTTTTCAAAAAGCATAAATGTTGTGTGGTAGGACAATTTTTACAAAAGCATCTTATACAGATTTTATCAGATCTAAAACGTTCTTAGTTTTTTTACCTTGGTAGAACATAATTTTACTATGACAAAATTTTGCAGCATCAGGTGATCTTAAACCAACAAAGCCACACAAGTTGAGGGCTAGATATCACAAGGGATCTTCTAACAAATCTTTCAGTCGATCTCATTCTTGTGATTCACACAAGGGATCTGTTTCATCTTCTAGGGGTACACTGGTAAAACTTACCAACAGAAACTGCCTAAAATGTGTTCTTGTCATGTGCATTACGATTTTTTTTTCCTTTGGGTTGTAAGGTTATTTGAATCGTACAGTCAGGATGCATGCTATATAGCATTCTCTGATACATCTTAAGAAGATATGTTTTATGTGGTTGACGCAGACAGTTGACCTGAGCAAACTAGAGACAAGGGCATTATGGAGATACTGGCATCATTTTAATCTTGTATGTTTCAAAACTATGCAGAGTCAATTGTTTTGGGTACCTTCTCAGTTAGATGATGGTTTAGTATTTTCTAACTTTTTTTTATCTATGTCCATGTATCAGCATCAGGTTGATGCATGTCCTAAACCCTCTAAAGAACAGCTAATTGATATAGTCCAGAGGCATTTTATGTCACAGGTAACTTTTTGCATATCATTTCACTTCTATGCCCTTATACTTCAATGCAAGAGAATTCAGTGTGGCAATGCTCTCTGAACCCAATTGCTTGTTGATTACCCATGAAGCAATTGGATGAGTTGCAGGTGATTATTGGCTTTGTTCATGCTGCAAAGAGATTGAAGATGCTTTATTCTTGACCCAGATAGACCATGCACACTAACAAGTTGGTATCATCCTGTGTTGTTTGTAGGCAACATTATGTAACATATGTAACATGTTGGAACTAATTGGTTATTAGTTGTGTTTCTAGAAAGGTTAATGTGAGGATTACAGTATAGCCATTTTGCTTCTGACAATTTCTGTGATGCAAAGAAATGGCAAGTTCTTCTATGTAACCCTTTAGAGGAGGCTTTTCAAGTAATGGTAAATTATGTTTCTATAATAATAAGAACAGGGGAGTGTTATAAAGGCTGATGGAAGCCTCATGTAGAAACTAGACCTTTGTGATGAGTGCTGCAAACATCTTGGCCAGTGGCTGGTTGAAGTGTCAGTGGTGGCCACGTTGCTGGTGAACCACATGAATGCCAAGATCGAGCAACAGTAAAGTTGGTACCCAAATGACAAAGCGTAGAGTTAAAAAGGTCCCCGACTGGAGATGCACGTGCCAGTCTGCCAAAACTGCCTCGTCTTTTCCTTCAAAACATATTTGGTAGGGCTCTCTTTTACCAAAGACATGTTATGGAAGGGCAGAATGAGCCAATGGTGAAGGTTGGGGAGTCATGTACAGTCTGCTGAATGGCATATGAAAACAACTCGGTCAGTTAATAGTAAGCTTTTGGGTATCTCTGGAAATTTTCTTGGTTGTGGCATGAATACAACTTTCCTTGAGCATAAATTTTGATTCACTAATATAAAATGGTCCAAAGTTCAAATGGTCCAATCTCATGTGCCAGCTCCATGTTTCATCTTGCACATTGGCCAACATTTTACTTTAATTATTTTAATATGCAATGTAAATATTTTTTTTGACATTGCAATATAATATTCTTAGTGATCAAATTGGCATATTGATCTCTAAACCAATGATAATTATTTTTCATAAGAATCTTACCATTTTTTTTTAAGTAGTTGGCTCAGATTTGAAGAGATGTTAAAATTACACCTTTCCTTTTAATATGGATTTTCAAAAGTCTTCGAAAGAATCCGCGTCTTTCATTTTCTCATAAAGTTCTATAAATTTATATTTTTATTCACACATATGATTTTTTGCATTATTGTATAAGTATCAAAAGTTATTATCATTCTTCTCATCTACTTTGATTTGTAGCAACAAAATTATATTGACTCTTCCATTTTTTGATTGTCACTAATAAGATTAACCTTTTCTTTAATATATTTAGTATATAGCACTGTAGCACCGTGGAAGAGAGGAAGAATTAATATTTAAGAATTAATATTTTAAAATAAAAATAAATAATATTAAATAAGTTATTTAAGAATTAATATTTTAAAATAAAAATAAATTTAAAATAAATAATATTTAGATCTCAAATTGAAATGTAGAAAAATCTTCCTTTTCATATATAAAGAAAATTAAAACTTACTATTTCCCTTTTTTTTCCTTTACTTCTTTTCAAACAAGATTTAAAATTCCCTTCTTCTTATTTATTCTTCTTTTTTCTTAACTCATCTCCACCCAAAACAAAGCACTCGTAAACAAAGCGTTAGTTTCCAATGAACTTATCTAGTTTTCTGAATGCATATATATAATCATTCACATGACACTGCATGCATTCGGATTATCGTCGCTGAAGAGGGACAAATACGCGACGTCCTGCGCGCCTGGCGGCGCCGACGCCTGCGGCACATTCCTGACGAAACCAGAAGGCGCTTTCTTGTCATAGGCTCCAGCAGCGTAAGGATACGCCACCAAGCCGTAAGGCACGTACGGCCACGGCTCTGCCTTCTTCCCCGTGCTCATTAATTATCTTACGCATCACCTCCTTTGCCTCCACATGCCCCGTCACCGTCACCCTGCTTATCTTCCGGTTCACCACCACACTAGTCGCACCTACGCACACGCGCGCGTAAGTAATTAATTCAATATATCAATCATATATATCGAATTCTTATACTTGCTCGATTCCAGCAGGCTACCTCTTACTGATTTAGCAGCATGCTTTACTCTCCTCTCACAGCCGTCGCAGTCCATCTTTACCTTCAGGTCAACAGTCTTCCGTGATGGGCGAAGGTTAGCAAAGCAGAAGGCAGATCAAGGAAAACTGAAGTGGTGTTCAAGCATGCATGCATCTCTTGCTGCAAAAGGTTGGAATCCGCCAACCATGCATCTCTTATCTCTACCTGTAGAGGTTTCCTCTTCCTTATTCGCAGTGCATTCCTTGTCTCTGTGACATTGCAGAAATCTGAGAGGTGATCAAATGCACTCATACAGAGAAGAATTACAGAGGCTCAGTGAAGATAATGGATGCAGGAAGAGATCGGTCTGTATATTTAAATTATGAGTTCGAGTGAATAATGATAACTGTAATGTACGTCTATATTTTCTAAATTGGAGATTTCATTGATAATTATTAGTCGCCCACTATATATGATTAGGATATAGCACTAGTGGTTCAGTTCATTAATGCAGAAAGATACGTGGTTCAAAGAATTGTCTCACTGAAACTAGTAATCCTTCCTGGCTCCTGCTGTTTAAATAATTATTGATCATGAATATAAAGATAAAATAATAATAATAATAATAATTGCAGAAAGATACGTGGCTCTTCTTTCTTGATTCTTTCTAATCCATTTCCCTGCATTAATTTTGCAGATTCAGTTTGTGGTGGTCAGTTGCTGCACAACTAGGGAATTATTGTATGCCTACCCCACAGCTTTGAATGGCCTTACACAAATCTGATGGCTAAGGCAAAAACCATTGATTAATCAAGGTTTATCTGCTTCTTTAAGCAAATACAGTTGACAGTAACCACAAAACTGACTGAGAGCAAAGACCAGTAAGAAGCTGCAATCAGTTTATCTGCTTCTTGAAGTGCTTGATGATCAAGATTCTTGAGAAGATTTTGAGGTCATCCAAAGTTCCTCATGGATCTTGATATTCCAGTGGGACTTGGGCAGGGACCGAATTAAGATGATTTTTGAAGATTGCAAAAAATGGAGGTGTGATGAACCACCCCCACAATATGCTAAAAAAGAAAATCCTTTTTCTAGGACGAAAGAATTTGCTTGTTTAAGTTCTCTGAGATTTTGAGACTGATTGGAGCCTCGAGTATGATATCCCAATTTTTTTTTTCGATTTGGCCTTCTTGGGCGAGGAGAAATGTGCTTGTGGGGACAATCATAAACGATCCCTTTAAGTTGCCCAACAAGTTCAATCGCGCGAGGCCCTTGGCTTGTTTGAGTTCTTTGACACCATGAATTGTTAGCAATTGGGAGCGTCCTCAACTATAAAAGGGGTAGAATAGTACGTTTTTAGAGTTAATATAATTTACAAATTACTTTTCTTTGGATGAGAATTGATGACTTTTCTCTAGTGAGGATCTTATTCTTGTTCACTCCGCTGTGCTGTATCACATGATTGAGACAAAGTGTGTCTGATATGATTGATGGATTTTGCTTAGTTTGCAATTCGTCAACTAGTACTTGAATTGATAGGAATTGAGGGGTGTGCAGTGCAGTTGATTTAGGAGAACTCTCTCACCCATCAATTCTTGAAGTTCTTGTTCATGTATGCAAATGAATGAAATTAGCAAGTTAACAAGGCATCAAACGTTTAATTTTGAACTTATGCCAATTAAGGCCTACGTAAAAAAGATAGATAGATTCTAAGATATCTTTTCGAAATCCATCATGCCTCAAATTTCCTTCATAACCAATCTAGGGGATATCTAAAGATAATTGTGTTTGTGATAATTAATTCCGTGGACAAAATTAGATTAAGAAATAATTATGAAATTATTATTTAATTCACGATGTCATAATACTTAATTTGTGCAAACAACAGTACCTAATTAAACTTCATGTTGAATCATGGATTTTGACACAAAATAGTAACTAGGATGGATTGGAGAGGCATACTCTAGAGGAACACAACATGAGGTGGACTTGATAAGCAAACAAATAGTCATGTGAAGCATAGCATGTTGGAGAAAGTTTCAAGGGTTGGACATTTGAAGAATTGAAGGATTAAAATGAGGTAAAGTTAATGGTAACATAAAGCATCGACAAAGTTGAAGATTTGAAAATAAGAGAATCATAAATATTATGAATGAAAATATGATTTTAGGGAGTTTGGGTTGAAGACTTGAAATTTAATTAAATATAAGTGTGTTTTTTTCATTAGGTATTCAAGCCTAAGTCCGACTAATCTTAAGGTGAGTGGTCCGGTCCTACAAGCCAACTCCCCTGATAAATCCAAGAAATGAAGATGAATTTGATGGAGCAATTAGCACTAGTGGTTTGAGCACCCCGAATGTACAATAGAGTCCTACGTGAGAATCAAACTTTAATTGCATGAATTTATTCCACCCTTCTAATTGTCATTTCATCGGCCCTTGGGGGCTAAATACAAGGGTTTGTAAATCATATAATTTTAAAATTTCAATTGAGCAGATCAAATCTCTAATCCTTATATAGCCTTGGTTACTATTTATTTTGATTTAAAAAAAAAATTGGCTAAATTGCCATAATTGGAGGGGCATTTTGTTTTGTGCCAGCATGGGACTAATTGAGGCTAAAAGCGAAAATTCGATGGGTCTGGTTAAAAGTTCAATCGAAAATGGGGATTTGTTAATATTTAGGATTTATGTTGGACTTGAATTTCAAACTGTTTTCCAATTGAACCGGACCAGACCGGGTTGACTGATGGATTGATGATATTTTCGATCTAGGGTTTGATTTTGTGCATTAACACCTTGCACAAGCCTTTCTCAGCCGCCTCCCCCTTTCCTGCGTCCTCACCGACGGCCCTCCTCGCCGTCGGTCAGCTACAACGACCGCCCAGTCTCCTTCTCCGTCAGTTCTCTCTCCGTCTCCTCCCGTCTCTTTCTCACCTACTGCACCAGTCTTCTCAATCAAAGAAAACCGGTCGCCCTTTTTGCAGCCGTTCCTGGTTGCGCTCTCATACGTTACTCCTGCCGTCACTGTTCCTTCCTCCGTCTAATGACTCTGTTGAGCGGCAGGATTCTGTGATCTTTTCTATCAGATCTTTCTATCCTCTGCAACCCAAGTCGTCGAGGTAGGACTCTATCCAGCTATGCTTCTCATGTATCGGGTAGCTCGATATTGATCGTTGTTCATACACTATAAAGGGTCATCCTAACCCTATGTTGCAACGGATGGCTTTGTGATGTTTGGCGATGTGGTCAATTTAGGTGGTCGTCGTGGGGGTTCGTATCTGTTGGATGACTGAGTGATTCTGGCGAGAAACTGAATGGACTTGTGTGTTATGGTAACATCTGTGTATTTGAAGTATTTTTGTGTGTGTTGGCGCAGTGTCTAGCGTCTCGTGGCAGATTGGATAGAGGCGAGGTTTGGTTAGCTGCACCTGGTTAGATGTGGCATGTGGAAATTGTATATGTTTTGCGGTCACTGCTGTTGAGGATATAAGTGTGTTCTCATAATCAGTTTGGGTTCAGAAGTTAAAGGTGAGATGGTTTGTGTTGAGTTTCTGGCTATTCTCTTTCACACATAATCATTCCATGTACGGACAGACACAAGGTACTGTTATCAGTTGTGTTGAGAGTGCAGTGTAAAATTCAGGGTTCCGCAATGTGAAACTGATTGTTTGATGACATACAAGTAGTTCATACAATAGTTTGCAAGATTATACCTATATGGATGGTTGTAGCTGCCATAGTGATATACTCAGTTTTTCTTAATTTATTTCTTCTCTTGCCTCTGGGGTCTTGAGAGGACACTGCATAGACTTCATGATTTGTTCAAGAAGAGTATTTATAAATACTTTGAGATTCGTCTTTTATTCTGTCATGTGCTATGTGCTTTACTTCTGTAATCTGTACCGAGGCGTGAAAAAACTATATTTTGACATCAAGTTTTGCTTTCAATGATGAATGTAGATATTCTAATATTCACTATGTTTTATATGTTTTCCACTTTGTTTATGTCTCTTGTATGATGTGTGGTTCTGGCTGGACATTGATTAGCATTGCTATGTCATTGCTCACTGCTGACACAATTATGCTGCCGGCATAGCTACATTCCAAGCTAATAGCATGAGGATCCATTTGGGCAGTAACATCTTTTGAGGCACTCTGGAGCTAATTTGACTAAATTTTTTATAAATTTGGGTTTACTCGTCACATATCTAATATTATTTTTGTTTTATAGTGGCATATAGGCATAAGGTTTGGTTCAAGAAGAAGCAGAAACCAAGCAGCATGCAGCAATCTCCACATTCGCTAGCCCCCATGTCAGCAGCCCCTGTTGCGAATATTACAACAGAACAAATTCAAAAGGTTAGTTTTCCTTATCCATGACTATGTTCACAATGCCTATCTGCAGTTCTTGTTAAGTTTAGATTCAAAGATTCCATTGGCAGTGAAACTTTTTGATTGTTATCTTGTTGATGAATTAATTTTGCAGTGATTATTATTGGTTCTTGTGAACACTGGAACTGGAAAATTTGGGTTTTACTACCTTCTTTTTAAATTTGCAAGCCATCAAATACCTTAACGATTGCAAAGCATCCCCTTAATGCTTGTATCTGGTATCAGCCATCAATGGCTCTGTTAGTCTCCCTGTTAATGTCCTGTTGAGGCAAAAAGAAAGATAATTTCCTAGAACTAAGGCTCTAAAAGATGAAATAAAAATAGCAACAATAACAACAACCAAATCTTATCCCACTAGGTGGAGTTGGCTATGAAATAAAAATAGCAGAAATGCCAAATTAGGAAAAGAGAGATTTGTTGTTGAAAGAGAGCAATATCAACATTATTCACTGTTATTTCAATGAGGGTCATTATTTGGTACTTGGAATATGGAAGGAAACGAGTAATTGAGACTGATCAATTAATTGATCTCTAACCTCTAATGTATCATCATGGTTAGAAAATTTATTTTTTCTGTTTCTCTTTTAATTGTGATTACCTTCTACCTTAGAACTACACTTTCTTCATCAACAGGAAAACATTACCACTTCAACCACTATAATCTAGCCTATGATTCCTCTGCATATTTGCTCCCTCTGTGAGCAAAGATGCTCATTGAAAAAGTATGGGTTAGAGGTAGGAGGGAGAAAGATTTGATCCAAGGCCATATTTCACATCTCAATTACTTTGTCCTTTACCTCTGAGATTGTGTTTTTAATTTAAGGAACAGAAGAGAAGTAGAACGGGTCTCACTAAGTTATGCTTTCTCTGTAATATTAAAAAACCCATCATTCTGAAGTCTTAGGAGTCAACTATTCTAATATAGTGGCAGAGGATGTAGGTCTACTAAGAGTTAAATGGTTATATTAAGTCTCAATTTCTCAGAAAAAGTATTTCAATCTTGAGCTTGAATGTCAACATCAACCAGAAGATAATGCTATTTTATGATTACATGGATCCATTTTTTTTTCCCTTAGTCATGTTTTTCTTTTGTACATGTTACAGTATATGTTGCTGCATTTTTTTTCTATTTCCAGCACTTAAAATGGACCGTTCATCACATTTAGTCTATAAAATTGCCTTTTAATATACCTAATTTCCAATCCTAATATTGATGCAGAATTATTCTATTTTTTTAGTTTGCAAAATATTGTCAAAGATTACTTGTTAAGAGTCCACTCAATCTCATTTTGATCTGACAAAGATACAAATCCTCTTTATAAGGTGTAATTGTATGGTTGAAAAAAAATGTCTCTTTTTGTCAAACTACATTGCTGTGATATATATGAGGTGTAATTGTTGGTTAGACTAGTTTTTTCACTTTGAAAGTTCAATTCTATTGCTAGAAGTTTTTAACATATAATCCATTGTCATTATTCATATTTTAACTCAAAAGATGCCGTAAAATCCTGCAAGAACAATAATGTTGTTATCCTTTATTATTCTTTTTTAACTCTTCATTATAATAACTCCAGCAGTCATAGTAAATGCTGGAAAGCACTGGGTTCTAAGAATTTTGATTTTCAGACATTCAATTTATGCATTTCTTGAAATCCAGTTTCTAGATCTTGGAAGAAGACCCAGCAAGCTATTCTCTTATGCTGTTGTTCTTATCCAGGGAACATGGATTCTATAGAAACTAGGTTTGCCTTGGTCTTATTTTATGTCTTGAAGCTATCTGTGAGACCGTTGCTTAGGAAATATGATTCTTTGACCAAAAGTGTGTCTCCCGAGATTTGATTTCTTGGAAATATGATTCTTTGACTGGAGATGTCTATGTGTGTCTTATTCAACATTTTTATTTCAGAGTCATTTAAGATTTTTTTTTAGTTCCTCGGATTGTTGATCAACTCAAAGCAAAGGTGGTTTACTCTGCTTCATTATTGGTTAATTTTTCAATGCAGTACTTGGATGAGAATAAGCAGCTCATTTTGGCAATATTGGAAAATCAGAACCTTGGGAAATTGGCTTAATGTGCTCAGTGATTTGATTAATTTACTTAATATTTTTTTATCACTATTTATATTCTGGGTTCTCCTTTGCCAATCATTTTATTTCAAGGTACGTATATTTTAGTAATGATTAGCACATCACCTGTCCTGGCAAGAAAAAGTTTTGTGCTAGACTAGTGACATAGAATGTATGGATTAGTCTGTAAGCGCATGTGTGCGCTTCTGCACTTACAAAGGAAGGAAACTAGACAAGAAATAAGCTGATAGAAAATTTTTCTAAGTAGTAATTTTTCCTCCATTTCCTTTGATAGAAAAACTGGAGAATGCAAATTATTTCCTTTTCTTTTCAATATTTAGCTTTTGTTGATTCAGACAACCTTTTCCCACAGTTTGCACTTGGTGATATGGCTGAGCTTCTGTCTGCTAATTATAATGTTGATCAATTACCTGAGGGGAAATTAAGGTTTGCATCAACCTTTGTTAGATTCATTGTCATTAGAATTTAATTTTTTTGGCATATGATTATTGGAACATGAGACACATTAAGGGAGGTATCAAATGTATCACAGCTTGTTCTTTCTGGCAATTCTCTTCAGGTGGATATATTTTTTTCCTAGTTCACTGAACTATGCTACATTTCACGTACTTTTTTTAAAGCCAAATGTGGTTCAACATTTATGCTTGCCTATTGACGTTTGAATGATTCAATTGCTTGTGTTTTGCATACAATCAATAGGAGTAAAGCTAGAGAGAAGCAAAGACAGAAGAGCCTAAACAAAAACAAGTGAAGAAGAAATTGGAATATGGTGCTGAAGCTCGTGCTGAAGCCTTCTGGTGCTAAAGCTCGTGTTGCAATTTTTTGTATTTTGTTGCCTTACTATTTTAAATAGCGATTATGGAAGTGTCAATATGGTGCTGAAGCTTGTATTTTTTGTATTTTGTTGCCTTACTATTCTAAATAGCGATTATTTATTGATATAAGAGCCTTTAGATATTGAAAATTGATTAAATTTACCTAGAAGACAAATTTATTGCTTTGTCGACGACATGATCATCTTGACGAGAGGTATCAGATAATCCAAATTGGGAATGGAAATGCTATGTTTCATGATTAACTCGGAATTAGATGAAATATTGTTGATAACAATACGAAAAAATCTTTGATATCAAATGGAGTTTGTGGGTTTTGTTACTGTTGTTGTTGTGACTGCAATGAAACATTTGAGGACTCAATTGCATTTGCCAGTTCATGTTTTTCGAGGGCAGAGTTTTGCTGATCTCTCCGGTGGCAAGTTTTAGACGCTGGACTTTAGCACTCAGTGCCTCGTTCAGGACTGGATAATACATGTCGATCATGAGGAAGTTGTATACTATACTTCGGTTTCCCATAAGAGGAGAGTTGAACATAAAGCAGGGTAGGGCCCTTGGCTAAATCCTATATGCTTCTATTGCTCAATGCATCTGATCTGGCTTGATTACTTGGCTTCTTTGGTTCAATTAACTTGACTCGTATGACCCAATTGTCTTGCTGGGTTGATCTAGACCATTTGGCTCGTCCAATTCCTTCAGCAGCGTATGTTTGATCCACCTAACTCATCTAGCTGACTTGATTAGCTTAGTCCACAACTTCAATTCCTCCATGTCACCTTGCTTGCTAACTCAGTTGGCCAGTAGTCAAACAATTAAACCTGTTGACTTCCTACATGCTAGAAACCCTGATCGTTATAGTGCAACCTCTCAAATTACTCAACTCGGTCAATCTATGCCTGGATCAAACATTACAAATTTAACAAAACATACAGAGAAATTTAGATATCAAAATCAGCAAAACAAATTCACTACTCAATGCCTGGATCAAACGTCGAACTAGCTTTTCACCCAATATGGAACAAAGTTTAAAATAGATAAGTCAAAAATAGTTTCGATTATTTAACAATCATCAAACAGCTAACAGCAAAGTAGCACTAGTAGTGTGATGCACCACCACCATCCAAGGAACTCTGGTCTCGGGACTAATTGACTTTTTCAAGTGTGGCAAGCAGCACCATCCTCCAAGCCAAGATTTTGGACGAGTATCAAGAGAACCATCATCCGACATGGTTAAAGACCGAGGCCCTGGAACACTGCCATATCGCGTTGATGTCAGAGGAAGAATCCAGTTCATCCAATCCTTCCGTCGTCTTATTTTATCACCCTGATCAAGAAGATGACAAGAAAGAGATTCAGTGTTTAAATATCTTGTAAATTCATTCAAGTTATTGGTCCATGCTCAGTGCCCAACAAATACCTGTACTTCCACAACTGTTGAATCTTGGAGTGCATCCAATATATATGAGATGTTATTGGTCAATTTCTTAATCTGCATGCAATGAAAGAATAAAAAAAATTCCCAACAATTAGAAATGGAATGTTAAGCTTACGAAAGATCAACATAGTGTGAAAGTTTTTGCTAAGATAAAACAAAGAGAATAGGGTAATCAAACATTAGCAAGGCCTGATCTACCATATTAATGCTTAAGCTGGATCAATCCTCCAGACGATATAGGGCACTACTATGCTACCTATCCTTCTTATCAAGTTGAGAAAAGGATACACTTAATTATATGATACAAAAGATGCTGGTACATAGAGAAAATAATGGATGGGACTTCTTGCAAACCTCATACTAGTTAATATATGAATTAGGTTTGAGCCTTAGATGCTAGTTCTGTTTCAACAATGCAATGTGCCATTGTGAGGGATAAAAGATCATATAACAACTACAAAAATAAGTCCATAAAAAAATACCACATTGCATATACTGGCATTAAAAATAGATATCGCATAGTATCAGGATAAGCCAATCAACAGTAAAACCTAATAGAGCTAGAAAACTATAACACAAACATAATTAAAGATAAACACACTACAAGAAGAAAAAAAATTACAGAGAAAAGCACAAACAATTTATATGGCATGTTAACCTGGATTAGATCATAATTATTCTGAAGCACATGCAAACATATGGTACTGAGCTAAGTGAGCAAGCAAGAACAAGATAACAAAAAAGTGATATTCACTCGATTAAAGCCTGCTATTAATGAGACAGGAACCCATCCCTGGTTATCCATATTAGTTTTCAGAAACTATTGCACTGATATTTGCATCAGGAAAGATTTATGCAACTGATTTTTCTTACTTCAAAATATTGTCTCATGTTCCTCGATAAATTGCCCAAAGGTCCACTGTATATAAGCTGCCCTCCTCTTTTCATTAGAAGAAACTAAAAATCAACAAGTTCATCAATCAACCTATTTGGGGTTGATGTCAACATTTATACTACACCTTGCACCTTGCATGTTTCAAGTTCTATTCTTCAAAACAATAAAAACAAGGATCATAGCTAAATAACAGTAACAAACCTTATCAATACCATTGATGTCAACATTGTGTTTGAGTAATCTTGGACAACAAAATGTGCCATATTATCATATACAAAATCTTAGACAACATGAAATAAATATACACAGCAGTGAAAAATAGTTTTGAATTACAAATGAGCTAGAAGGTTTCTGACAGTGGCATTTCGGTGATAAACAGAAGCATGGCAGTTTGAATCCGCCCACAAAGTATTATTTGCCAATAGAATTATGGACAGTAAATTAACGTCTAACATCAAATATATTATACGATCATTTTTCAGATTTACTTTAGTGTTCAATAAGAAATGCATGAACTAATCGATCATCTTCAAAAAAAAGGATAGGTTGCTCAGATTGATGAAGTTACTGAGGTTAGATGTGCAAACCTTGAGCTGGAAACTGGAAAAGATCTGTCAAGACGGGGATGAGGGTATCCTCTGGTGTCAAAATATAAAGCATCTTCTCCCTGCAGCAATAGTAGCATGCCAAAGATACGATCAGAAAAGATCAAGGTGGAATTGCACTATAAAACAGTAATTACCAGATAAGAGAAGGAACGTTTTGCTCCAGCCACATGTGGATAATCTTGTACCATAGGACCTGGTTATGCATCAATACAAGTGAAAAGTAACTCATAAAATCATTAGAAGCAATTAAAAAACGTTCCTAAAACTAAATGTTAAACTTGAGTGAGAAAATAGGAAGACAAAGCAGCATCATAAGGCTGTCTATATGGGAAGTAGACAAAGTAATAACACTCTCATCCCAGCAGTAGCAACTAGTGGGAAGGTATGATTGGAGCTAACAAGGACTTGCCAGGCTACCAAGCGAGGACTACAGAAAATGAAGGCTAGGAAAGAAAACATAAGGGACTACCAGGCTGAGTCCATTCACAAGATCCACTAGTTAAACTACAAATTTATTAATTTTATTTCTGAACATAAATTTAGTCAAAAAGAATTTTAAAAAAAGTTAATATCACATAAATAAATTTCACATCTCAAAGAAACACATGCTCCATATTGACATAAACAAATACAAGCACATACTCAGACGTAAACAAATATAGAAAAAAATAAGTACACACGAAATAGGCAATGATATAAAATTAGAATACTCAATTTGCAATTGTATTTTCAATGAAAAATATTTTTTTTTTAAATGGATATATTTATTATATAGTATGTTTAAAAAATCAAAATAAATTATATTATTATCCCAAATCTGATTATTTGAAATTATAAGCTAATATTTTTTGTATTTCAAGTCACATGACCAATTGACTATTGATCAAACTGGCAAATTTTGATTTTTTTTTTTTGTTTTACTCTGAACAAACATCACCAGCAGAAGTATCCAGTTGCCAACTTCTCCAGCGCAATTGGCAGTCCCATCTAATTTTTATCACTACATATAAACCTCAACATTTGCAAAATAACTAAATATTAAGCAAATTCATAAAAACTTCTCTAGGAATGAAGTTTACTAGGTAGTAAATTTTACTTCATAACTCAAAATATAATTGTAGGCCTCTGGCCTCTAGTTCAGCATACAAAAACATCACCAAGAATGGTATGTTAGTGGCACATTGATAAGGCGTGTCTAAGAAACACACTAGACACAATTGGTCCAAGTTACATGACTTCTGCTTCTCTTCTAACATGGCATAATTGACTGAATATCACTAATATCTTCCACATTTAAACATAACAGCAAATTCTTAAATCATATTAGGTAGTTCATTGTTATCCATTTTTTCATCAATCTTCATTATTTTGAATCATTTACCGTAACCTTTGAAACCAATAGAAAATTAAGTTTAACAGTCTCAAAATGAACATGCCCACATATATCATAATGGTTAGTAAATTTTCATAGTTATCATCAAAAGGCAAAATCTTTCAGATGGTTAATAAATAATCACATGATTTGCTACATTATATAAAATTTCGGCAAAGTGAGATATTTATCTAAACAAATTACTTAAAAGGAATATTTAAATAAATAATTATGGGAGAATCAGAAAAAAAATCAATGTCTAAATGATAAATATATCACTAAAGCTATTTTTTTCTAAGAAAAATCATGAATAGTAACAATAAAAAATATCCACTAAAGCTAGGGCTTCAAATGTATCACAATTTCATCCAACGAGATACCTCTGCCATAACCACCTTGTCCATGTTTCCAATGAGCTTGCTCTCTCAAAACTTGAAGGAGTTCATTGGTAGTAGAAGTCTTCCTGTCTCCCCCAGTAATATTAGTATCTCCTCTGAAAGATTTTCTCTTGTATGAAGAATCAATTGTCTTGTCATCACCTAGAAGAAAGATTCAAGATGAAATGTCATATATCATTGGATTAGAGTTAAATAAGTCTTAAGAACTTCAACAGTATATTTAAATTACAGTCACTGACAAAACTCGCACCAAAAGTATGGGGCAGGCAACAATCTCCTCTTTAGTCAAAGTTCACTAACATAATCTTGCTTGGAAACAGACAAAGAGAGTCATTTTCCATTCTAATGCCAAAGTATTGGAAACATTCAAAAGAATGTTTGTTGCATATATTTAGAAGAATAATAAATCAAGTTACCAACAAATTCTGAGAAGAGGAAATTTATTATATTGTTGATGTTAAACAAAAAAAAAAGTGAATATTTAGGAAACATTATCTGCATAACATATTATCCAAAGGTTCTTATTATCAATAAAAAAAACCAGAGAAAGGTTGAAACATAACATTATCTTAAGAGGGAAAGGAAACAACCTACAACATATTCTATGTAACACATATACTGGCAAGTCAACATATGGTGAGGGCAAGTTTTGAACCAAGACCATGACAACAACTTCAAGGTTTTTACCAACTTAGTAGTAGGCACCTTCTGGAAGAAAACATTATTACAAACTATTCAGTGAATATTGTATACAAAATTCAACTTTGGTGATTGAAATGATGATATCTTTAGGAATCATATAATGGTTTAAAACATAGGTCAAATGAGGTTACAACAACTTTTTAAAAAATAAAGGGTTGTATTAAAATTTGAAATAGTTTACGAGGTCATGGTGCATTTTAGTTAACTAGGTTATTCAACAGAAATTTGAGAAGTAAGATAAACATGTTAGGTAGCACCTACTCGAGTAAAGCATCTATAGACAGTCTATGGAAGGATTCCATGGTAATCGCTATAGCTTGACAACCAATTAAACCTAGTAGTGAGCTCCAATAGATGAAATAAAATGAGAAAACATACATTGAGATAATACAAACATTATTCAAAAGTCCAATCAGTTCTAGAATTAAACAAGTTGAATCAGCCAGAGCAAAAGTACAAGGGAATAGGAACAACAAAGAATACTCTAGTAAATGTAATGGAAACTAATCTAATTGATTTGAATGTTACTAATTTGATACCCTTGCATAAATTTAAAAAGTGTGAATAAATTCATAAATAGATAGTTGAGATAAACATTGACGATAACAATTAAGGATCAATAAAAACACTATAAGAGGAGAACCACATGTGAATTTTGTGAACATTATATTGATTGACAAAGGTAGGGACCAGATCATACACAGCATCAATCAAGATGCAAATAATGCAGCTCAAGATAGTAACAAACACACAAAAAAAAGAAAAATCATAGATAACTGAATTTGATTAATAAATAAAAATCGTTAGTAGGAAAGAAAAGCCAACATATGGATGTGTGACTAAGGGCATTCAGATGAATTTTCCTACCAAGGAACAAAATAATCCTTCACAAAATGAAATACTACCTAACACCTATGTTAAACCAGGATACTAAAAGAATGTGATTATATAATAACAGCCAAAAATAAATAAATAAAACCATACATATCCTTTGAACTCTGCACTAATTCCTTCCATGATGAAGTAAAAAAAAGGAATGCATGGCGAGATGTTGCATATGAAAAAAGTTCTCAAGAAACATAGCACACATGGAGCAGATATTGCATGTGTCCTTTTTCTTCAGATGGAAATGATTCAAAGAGTCAAAGGATAGACAGGTTAGCTCATAATTAACAAATGAGAAATGCTTGTCTCAGTATTTGCTCAAAAAAAATTAAAAAATAAAAATAAGAGCAGTTGTGCAGCTCAGACCATGATAAGGTTGAATATCAAGTAACTCATCAATATCTGATAGCAGTTATCTATTACTATTTTGTATGGTTGTGGTTTGATTAGAATTAATTGAACTCATATTTATTCAATTATCATTTCAATAAGAATCTGTTAGTTCAAGAATACAGTCAGATGATGTTTGGTGAAGATTCTAGCCACAAATATGCCACTTTAGCAGAGATTTTAAGATACACTCTTCAATTATGCCATATATCTCCAACACACCATCACAAAATTTTGTATGCACATTACATAATTTTAATTAACTTGTCTCATGCTCAAACACAAACATATGGCATATGAAAATATTCTTACCTAATTATAAGTATCAAATAAAACAAAAAAATGTATTTTAAAAAATATAAACAGAGAAAATTGGAAAATGGAACTTTGATATAGACTTGTACCTCAAGACACTGAAAATATCAATTTTGATAATTGATGTAAACAATTCAACAATGATTAGACAATCATATACATTGAGATAATCACAATATAGATAGAAACAAAAACTTAAACAATCCCATTACCTAAAGATATTTGTTAAAAAAAGATATTCTATAATTTGTACAGATAAAGAATGCTTTAACTATTTTAACTGAAGACATTAAAACTTACGTGGCATAGGCTTGGTCTTTTCCTTGTCTGTACTTGTATACTTTGAAGACCCTTTACTCTGCTTGCTCTTTTGCACAGGCTTAGCAAATGATACTTTAATAGGCACCTACAAACCAAAAAAAATCCATACAAATCAAGCAAAAAGACAGGAACATAATATACTAAGAATTCTACCTTTGAGCCATTCTCAGTTACATCCTCCTTGAATGATTCAATGCATGAAAGAGCTGCCTCTCGAGCAGTGAAGTTAACAAAAGCAAAATCTTTCCTCTTAGCAGTGTGAATATCACGTGAATGGACAATCCGTTCAATCTCACCAAACTTGCCAAAGAACTCCCTTAACTTGGACTCATTCCACGAAGATGGTATGCCCTCGACATAAACAGATTTCACCTAAATTAAATAATAAGATATTAGTAACATGACAAAGATTTCATAAGGAATCTTAACTTGAGAATCATAAAGTAAGCTTAACCAAGAATTTGTTGATGAGGATAAATTTTTTGAAAACCTCATCCATTATATGTTAGAAACAATGTGTGTGCATGCACATGAAAGCACTTGTTCTAAGACGACTGAAAACAGATTTTCAAGAACCAATTAGTTTATTTTAGAAAAAATATTTTATGTGCATGCTTCTGCACCAGCATATATGCAAGATACAATGAACAATTAGATATTGAGATTGGCATTAAAACATTTCCTAGCCATTTAATAAGGTGAGTGGGATCCAAAAAACAAATGACCACACATAACTCAGAATGGATGGATTTCAAAAAACTTAAACTAATTGGACAACACGATTCGATCAAAAATAATAAGTGTACAGAATTTAGTCATATGATTTCACATTGTGTGACAAAATTTTGTCATCAATCCCTTGTGATGGTTCTAACTTAAGGAAACAAATAAACATGGCCATCACTGTTTGTGGACAATTAGAAAGTACACAATGATTTCCACCCTGAAGCAATTTTGGGAGTAAAATTGCACAAGTCTATCCAACAAGCATAGTTGCTATTTTGCAATAAGAACCACATATGCATATTTACATTGTAAAGATTTGTTAATACTCCAAGACCAAACTACTTTCAAAACTTTCAGAAATGCCAGAGGGCTAGGGCAAAAAGATGGTAAGATATCTAGTTCAAGATATCTCATCTTATAACTTCCCCTCCAACCAAATATTTTAGAAATACTTGAACAGTTTTTCATGTAATGATCATAGCCTAAGAATCTCATGAAACTAACAACAAAAAATATCATTACAAGAAAAGAAAGAGAGACCTTTTGCAACTCCTCCTCATCAGGGTCATTTAATGGTTCAGCCCAAGAAACAGTAATATTTCGACCTCTTCCAAACACGTCCTTTTTCTGAAGTTTTCTGTAAGCAATATGTGCATCTCTGTTAGTTTCAAGCTCAAGGAAAGCAAATCCACGATTTGCATCTGCATTACGAGGATCAGGCATGACAGTGACAGTGTCAATCTTTTCAATTCCAATATCTTGCAAAACCTTCATCACCTGCTCATAATTCACATGACACAGATAGAGGAAGAAAATTGTCACCATGAAGAGCAAAGGATTCTCCAGTTGATATGAAGAAATTCTAAAACTTACATCTTCTTTCTTCCAATCCTTATCAATGTTTCCCAAATATATAGTATCATTACCCTCAAGAGCAGCTGCTCCACAAAGCTTTCCACAGATCTTCAGTTTACATTAGTACAAAAATTAGCCTTACTACAAAAACCAAACTTCATAATTCAGAACAAAGAACATCTAAACTATCTTCCACAGGAGCTAAAATAGAAAGCATGAAAAATGTAGCAGCTCAAGTTTACATAAAAAAAAATTAGCATAAAGGAGGATAAACAAGAATAAGTTAACAGAACATGTGGACAAGTATAGCAAAGTCAGACATAAATAGGCACACCGCACATGTTGGCAGGGATAAAATGGAATATTCAGATAAAAAGGATAAACTGAACCCATATAGAGAGAGAGAACACCAAGTCACCAATATAATACACATTGTCTAGATACCACATATGAGACTCATTATCATCATCTAAGCCTATACATTCAAATATCATGTAACTATTAACTCTAACACTCCTAACAAGATGGAGCATGGATATTTGGTATTCATTTTGTTACAAAAACAGAAAGTCTCACAAATAAAAAAAATTGATAAGACGTTCAATAAAAATAATGAAGACCCAATGCTAGTACAATTGTTGAGATTTTGATGATGTAATGATATGTACTAAAGTTGACAAGTTGATATGAGCTCCAAAAGAATAAAATCTTCAGTATATAATTTTCATCTTTAACTACCCTCAAACAACTAAAAATACTACAATACACTAAGGTTCACAAATATGGAGAAAAGTTGTGAAGAGGTACAGAGGGAAAAAAAATTAAATTTAAACAAAGAGAATACATCAAAAGAGATTGTGTGTTTTGTTGGTTCTTTTTATTTCCCCTTTTTTTAATCATTTCCTTTTTTTTTCCATTTGCATTATCTCTGAATGGTTTCCTTGGGTTGGCATATTATGATTGCTCTTGATTACATGTCGTATTGATCTGCATTGATTGATCTAATCAGTATTGTTGCTTCTTCTTCACACAAATTTATCTTGGACTTTTGAGAACAACTGATAACAAGTTGGTTGAATTAATTAGCTTTACCAGTTGTTAACAGTCATAGCTGTTACAAAATTGACTCATTTTGGACCCATCACAACACCTTAAATTTTTCTGATGATGGCAATTGTCTATATCATGTATACAATAAATTATGAGATATGTTAGTGGAGTATCTTTCATGTTGGTTGTGATGTTAAGTTTAGCACATTCATGCATTATGTTGAAATTACTGAGGTTTGCTCTATGTGGGTTATTGATCATTATTTGGCTTGTGTCAACTTTTAATCGCACAATGCTTGGGTAGCATGTGCACGCACACGAATATAGATTCGTCAGTAGTGGATCAATAGAGTAAAGTGATGATTAGGTAATTGGTAGAGGAACACTCATGCATACGCTGAGATTTCTGAAGTTCTGTTGCAATAATAAAAGTTTCTTCTGTTTCAGTTTTTGGTTTAATGTTGTTGTTGCATTTTAAGCTTTTGAATTTTACCATTGTTTGCAGGGTTTTTCCATTTGTATCTGTGTATTGTGAGTTATGTTAGTGTAACATTGTTGATGAAGGTAGTTAAAGCAATAACATTGTAATAGTGTTTTAGTTTTTTTGGTGTATATACAAGAAAAATAGGCATTCCAAATCAATAATACACGTAATTAGCCCTTTTTTTTAATATGACAGTATATGCAACTTCCAATTAACAAAAGCATACTTCAACTCAAGGGGGGTGACGATGTAACTCAAAGAATTCAATGTACAATGTGTCATCAAATGGCATCCATACGAAAGATATAAACTTTCGAGTCCTAAGCACTTTGATGAAGGAAACTTTAATCTACATATCGGCCAGAGATAGCAGCTATATAAAATATGTAAGCTTTCAAGTCCCCAGCAACTTGATGAGGGAAACTTTTATCTCAAATTGGCTAGAGGTAGAAACCTTCAATTCTTATCAGATTGGCAGTGAACCTTAGTGTTTAGTTGCTGTTTGAATAAACCAAAAGAGACCTGTAAGTATCAAACCAAACAATGCATCCTAAGCACGCGGGTCCATTCAATGTGAAAAAAAGACCTTATATCGTCAATTGCAACATACTCACATAATAACTACACAACTGAAGGGTCTCTTCAAACACGTTCTCACCAGCTTAAATGGTTTTGTTAATTGTATCTTTTATCCTACAGAAATATCAATTCAAAACTGTTTTTAAATCTCTGAAAACATCGAAACAATGAGTTCCTAGGATATTCCTCATGTACTAGATTTCGCTATTCTAAGGAGCATGAGAGTAACATATATAGCAACCAGGATCAACCTTTCATTTCTCAAGCAATATTCTGTCCTGTGATTTATGGAATATATTGATTGAACTGCTAATACGAGAAAAACAAACAAATAACCTATTTCTTTCACTCTCATGAACAAAAATATCTTCCTTAATCTAGTCTGTGTTTTAGGAACAATATTTGTGTCTATCTATTCATAAGTACTATGGCAGACAATTGTAATGTCAGAACTCAAATATTTTAAGCGCAATGCTTCTTTAATGTGATATCTATAAATCCAATGAAAAAATGTCTTTCTCATTCTTCAAGTTATGATGCAAATGTGGGATCAAATATTTTCAAAACAGACAAAAAATTTAGGTGGCCAAAAAGTTCAGACAATAAGACATGCAGAAAAAGTACTCTGTAAAATTATATTGTTATTTCTGAGATATGCATTCCAAGTTATCCATCCTAAAGATGGGATCACAATGTTAGTTCATAAAAATTCTCCCATACTCAGGAAGCCAAATTAAACAAAATTGAACACAGATTGTATTGTACAACAGCTACAAAGCTCCAAGAACTAAACTTCAGAGGCAAAGAACTAAAAATGTAATTACCTCAACTTTAGGAAATTCAGAGACGGCCTTTTTAGCATGCGCTGGATCCTTATACCTCAAGAAAGCATACCCCTTGTTCTTTCCTGTCTGACCATCCATCATCAGTCTTACTTCCACAATTTCTCCCACCTTACCAAAGACCATCCTCAGATCCTCTTCCTTTGCATCCCTACTCAACCCACCAATAAAAATCTCAGTTTTTCGCCTATTCTTCCGCTCGTACATCCCAGCCATCTCATCACCGGCAGCCACCATTGCCTCATTGTGACCTTCCTCCTTATCCTGGTTCCTTTGAGCATCATTTTCCTTATCCTGCTGCTCAGACATCCCGTCCATCTCATCACTAGCAGCGACCAATCCCTCATTGTGACCTTCCCTGTTATCCTGTTTTCTTTTAGCATCATTGTCCTTATCCTGTTGCTCGGACAACCCAACTATCTCATCTCCAGCAACCACCACTGTCTCATTGTGACCTTCTTCCTTATCCTGCTTCCTTTGAGCATCATTCTCCTTATCCCGCTGCTCCCCAAAATCATCCTTCTCGTCCTGATCCATATGCGTATCCTTTTTCCAGTCATACCGTTCCTTATGCACACCCTTCTCCTTATCTACATCATTATTCTCAACCAGTACAGTATCTCCAGCCGCAGCGTCAGAACTAGGGTTATCAGGCACGGTTTCAGCGACTAGGGTTTCTTGGCCGGGCGTCTCCGCTGGCTGTGTAGACGAAACCGAATCATTCTTCGCTAAATGACCCGCCTTAGGGATAATCTTCCTGATTATCTTCTTCTTGATCACCTTCCTCACCCGGACGGCTGTCTTCTTCCCAGCTCCAGAAGGCACCACAGTTGCCGTTTGAGGTGCCGCAATGGGAACCTCCACCACCGACGCCTGAGGTTCCGTGACAGCGATCGAAGGGTTCGCGTCGGCGGGAGTTCCCGAAGGTTCCGCTGCGACTTCGACAGCGGCAGCGGCGGTATCGGGAGGCTGGAGGACGGAGGCATCAGGGGCAGGGGGGTCCGGGGTAGGCTCGACGAGCTCGGAGACGGGTGTCTCGGAGGCGATGGCGGAGGGCGGCGGGGTGACGATTGCGGGGGTATCGGCGGCGGGACAAGAGGGCTCGGCGGCGGGAGTGTTGCGGATCTCGGAGGGGGACAACACCACACCAGGTTTCTTCTCCTTCCCCCTCCGCGCCGGTTTTCGCTTGGGATTTTGGGGTGGCTTTGCGTACGGTTTTGACGACGCGCCTCTTGGGAGGCATCGTGCTGGCTGTGGCGTTTGCGTCGGAGGAGCGCAGACGGGAGAGACCAAGAAAGGAGAAAGACGGATCTGTAACCTTGTAACTATATTGAAAATGAAATAATAATAATAATAATAATAATAATAATTGACACGAAATTACAAATATGGCAAATGAAGCTGTAAAATGGCCCCCGGCCCGCTCAGCCCGGGAAGAGACTCTGCATGACCCAGAATTCAATTTTTTTTTTTTTTTTGTAAAATAACAAATCGCCTCCTGCGTGTGCGCCATCGCCGCACCATCCGGCCATTGCTGACCCAGGCATAATCGACGTGTCACTCATCGGCGCGTCAGCCAACGTCGGATTCTGGCCGGATTATGATCGGAATCCGGCGCAATTTGGTTGGAACGCGACGGCAATGGCATGCGTCGGTTTCCGACCAAATCGCGGCCGGAGACCGGTCGAGGAAGAATTGGTGTGCGACGGCGGTCCTTCCTCGGTCGGTCTCCGACCGCGATTTGGTCAGAATCTGATCGTGATTTGGTCGGAAACCGGTGCGCATCATTGCTCGCCGAATTTCCGACCAAATTGCATCGGATTCCGATCACAATCCGGTCGGAATCCGATATCGACCAATACGTCGGCGAGCAGCGCGTCGATCACGCCCGAGGGCGGCGACAGTGGGTCGGAGGCGAAACTGTGTGTTCTCACATTTGGACGGTTAGATTTGCTCGCGATCACGTGATGAACGATGGATCGGGCGGCGCTTACAAAAAAAAATGATAATCCCAGTAGCCACATCTCTGGGGTGATCGGTCCGGTCCCACGGAAGTTTCCCACATTGGGCGGCGCTTACAAGCACGCACGCAGAGGCGCTAATAGAATTAATTTTAATAATGCTACTTTCTTTATTTTAGGTTCTTGTATCTTTATCAAATAGAATGTTTGTCATATGCAACTCGTGCACAGTGCCACACCGACCGTTACACGTGTCGTGGGATAAACACTGCATTCATTTCTTTTTCCCTCTCATTTGACTACAATCTGACCATTTTTGTCCTTCCAGCCGCCCGAGCTGTTGACTGTGTCGCGCCAAGAACAGCAAAAACTGAGATCCGAAGGGATTGACTTGTTCTTGGTTCTTGTTCCCGCGGAGGCCAGCGCGTGCGGAAAGTAAACTCATTCGCGCATAAAAAGCCAGCGCGTGGTTTTACGGGCGAGGAGCTACTAGAAGATGAGAATCTAGTCAAAAAGCTAGATCTGCTGACGAAGTCGTCGAGCTAGCTGTCAGACGGTTCGACTGATTTTTGTTTACATTTCCATGCGACGAACCCAATTCCAACTCATCCTCTGCGAGAATGCAAGCAACAGAAAGTCAACCAAACGCAATGCTGAATTATATTCCCTGCAATCAGATAATTTGACCCGAAATAAATGAGAAGTCTCGATCAAGGCAACTCGGTTTGGTGGACCTGACCAAATCTACCTTGCCCGTGTGGGAAGCCATTGAATATCAAATGGAGTTTTGCAGACTAAACTATAAGGCTATATAAACTCCATGAATGTTTGATAGTTCCTCACAACTCGAGATTTTCAAACACTTGAATTCTGTCTTTTTTTTAGATGGGTCTCATCACGAAGGAACAAATTATCGAGTCCCAGGAAACCTTTTGCCTCTTCGATCGAGATGGAGATGGTTTGTTCTTGATTCCTATCCTCTGACTGAGAACTCCATTTTGGTTAATTGTGCTAAATCATGTTTGGTTCCTTAGGTTGCATTACAATGGGTGAGCTCTCGATGATGATCAACTCATTAGGATTGAGGGCTACCGAGAATGAGTTGCATGAAATGATAAATGAGGTCGATGAGGACGGCAGCGGAGCGATCGAGTTCGAAGAGTTCTTGAGCTTCATGGCTAAAAAGATGAATGTAAGTAGAGTCACAATACTATTTTTGTGTAGCTTGTTGAGTTAATAGTCATTGCACAGGAGATTTATTGTTGTTGGCTTGTGATAATTAGGAGACTGATTCAGAAGAGGAAGTGAGGGAGGCATTTAAAGTGTTTGACAAAGATCAAAATGGTTTCATCTCTAAGAATGAGTTGAAGAATGTGATGATAAGTCTGGGAGAGAAACTGACAGACGAGGAGGTGGATCAAATGATCAAGGAGGCAGACTTAGACGGAGATGGGCAAGTAAACTACGAGGAATTTGTGAAGATGATGACATCTTTATAGAAACAATGGAATTTGAGAGGTTCTTGTTTGTATAATTGTGTAGGTTTTGAAAGGTTTACATCTCTGACCACCTTTTTTTTCTTCTATAATTTCAGACAGAGAAGATACAGAACATAAATTTCTAAAGCTTTTTTTGATTGGAATTTCGAAGCAAATAGATAGATAAGATGAATGACTCTTGAACTATAAAAACTCTGTCTTCCACCTCCAAAATAAGGAGTTAAAACTCTTTGAAACTGCTTCATTATTACTTGCACCATCTACTTGTAAGAACACGATGAACTTAGAACAAAACAAAACATGTAAAAGTCGACACAGGAGAATAATTGATCATCTGAATAGAAAAGTCCAATTCATGTAAAGCTACACTCCTTCAACGTCAGCTGCTAGTGAAGTTATTGGTGCGATTGACTTCTTCATCATCAATAAATTCTTATCTACTTCGATTTGTTCTTCCTTGAAGCAGTCAATGTAATCTGAAAACGCAGACAAGGCTGCGTTTTCTGATCAACTGCACGCCTACCTTTTTGTTATTAGGAGACTATAATTATTCATCCAATTAACAACTACTTCAAAGAGTCATACATTCCATCATTCCAAAAGCTAAAAAGCTACAAATAACAAAACAATATTCCCAATTCATGAGATATTGAACCTTATATAGAGTCCAACAGTGTTTTGCACAATAGGATTCGAACTCTATCAGAAGAGGAGCACAATCTAGATCTATACATGTCTAGGAAAAGTTAAAAGTATGCGAGGGATTCGTAATCTTCAGTAGTTCTTGAGATCTAAATTATATCTGAGATTTTACAAATTATGGAGAACCCTCTTCTTCACAGACATTATCTGATCGTAATCATTCTTATCCAGCTTCTCAATTAATTCAAGTGGGTCATGCACAGCCTTCTCTTCTCTGATCTGGTGCTAGATCTAGTAAGTGTCGGCAGCAGCTGCCACAGTCAGATCAGGTTCTTCTTCTCATTAACAATGCTGAGGAGCCTCGCTACTCCATGTGTCCACAACTCATGGTCCCTGTCGTTCAAACACTCAAATTCAATGACACGGTGCTCCGCTGTCCGCAAGCCAAAGTACCGACGTAGCTCACCGCCTTCCAGCAGATGCCGCCCTGGCCATGCCTGGACGTCCTTGCAGACATCTATGATCACACCTGCAATTAAAAGAGAACACACCAATTAGCCACACATGTAGAAATTGAAAGTCTGGAGGTGTGAGGGAACTTACTCTTTTTCTTTTTGGTAATAGTCCCAGCAACATGCTTACTCTTCGTCTTCAGTATCACCTACAAGAAGGGTACCCCAATTTGTCAGAATCAGAGTTTAAAAATATTGATCAATTTGATTGATCAAGAACAGCAATTTACCTGACCCAAGCGATTAATGTGGACAGAGACTATCTTCCAGTGAAGTGCACCTAAAATTTGAACAATTCTCATAAGGAACTCAAAAAATCAAGTCGCTTACAAAAATTCTGAACTTGGCATTTGGTCGATACCTTTTCGAGTGCGTTTCAGGAGATCGGTTCCCTTGGCAAGGAATTCCTGGCTGCAAATGCCTAAGAAGTTATCTTCCTCGGGAATAAGCTCATCAATAAAGCCACTGCCATTGCTTTCTAGTTCCTTTCGTCGATTGTTTTGGCGTTGGTGGTTGTGATTATTCAGTGTTCCCTTCTCCACAGGTATCACTGCAGCAATGTTCCACACATCTTTGAGTGCCCTTGCCTTCAAAGTCGCTGCCCCTCTCAGTGCTGCCAATCCATTAATTCTCACGAACTCAATCCAAATGCATAGCCAATTCTGATTTCAAATGTTTGTTAAATTAAACTTGAAATTACCCGTCGCAGCAGCTGCAGTGAGAGTAACGATATCTCCAGGAGTCCTTACGTTAACAGCAGAACCGACGACAGAAGCCAGGTGCTCACGCTCTGCGCCCATCAACTCTGCAGCTTCCACACACTGTGAGGCAACAAGAGTGGCAGCTGATGCGACTGCCATATCAATCCTGGTAGCACGATCATCTTTTCCACATCCTGAAGCGGCAGCAGTTGCAGCTGCGACAGCAGCAACTGCTGCAGCAACACTGGCCACTGAAACTGCGGCATGAAGCTGTGCATTCTGTGCCCGAGTCTCCTCTTTCTTCCTCTCCCTCCTGTCCTTGAGCCACCTTCCTACCGTCTTGCTGGCTACTCTGTGGTGCTGAGGCTTGGGAGTGTTATTGCCCCGGTACGACTGTATTGATTACATAACACCAAAAACCAAATAATTCTCATTTCTTTAGTAACTGATCGTATAAGAGCTTAGATTAGAAACCAAGTAAGACATATATACAAGAGAATCTGATTCCCTCAATAACTGATCGTCAAGAAGACTATTGGAATTCAAAGAAAGCCACATATCTACACCTATGAGCATAATAAGTACAAAAAGGTATGAGCATAATTTGACTTCTTACTTTATTGCCAAGTACACATTCGAGTTTGACAAACAATAACCAATTGAAAACATTAGCTACTTTTTTTTCTACTTTTTAGTAAACTGGCCCTAGAATTTTAGCATAATCGAAATACTCTCTGTTTTTATTCTACTCATTCTACATGCAACAGAAATCTCAAATTAACAAATTCTATTAATCTTATTTCGTTTTGAGACAAAATGATTTAAGCGAATACGGAAATAATCTCTTAATTAGTTTACATCTTTCTTGCAAGCAATGCATGGTCAACAGCTTGTGTTCAGTAAATAGGAAAAAAGAAGCATTTGCAGGACAAAGGATTAGCTGGAGCTATTGTACATGGGATTGGCCAGAGAATAGTATCATTGGAGAGGAGATGCAAATTTGTCATGAAGTTGGTAAATAGGGACAAACTTCTTAAATGATAATGCTAACCTTCCTATTACATGCAGGACGAAAGACGCCAAATAAGTTAAGTAAGGACAAGGCATGCAACAGTACAGTAAATAAAGAGATGGAGGAGGCAAAGAACTGAGATGCTGTTTTGCTTTTACTGACAAGGTTTGCTTCTTTAACCAGACAAGCACTGAGAGGCACAGGTCGTCTTTGACCTAAAGCAAAACAAACTCCACGGTCCGATGCAGGCCTTGCACAGAGAGGGCAATCAGACCAAAGAAATGGCTTTATTTTATTCATCAGGATGCAATTTTGGGTTCACTGGCCATTCGGTGCCAAAAAATCATAATTAATGGTGAAGACAATTCATGGATTTCAATGATAGGAGCAATCACACACAAAAAAAACACTGTAAACAAATATTAAGGCCGATGTCTGTTGAAAATTTTGGCTATCTAAGTTACAGTAGGTGACAAGTGGAGGATTAGAATTCTAGAAATTGCATAAAATAAAGGAGCAAAATCTGAAAACAAGAAAAAGGACAGGGCTGGTCTCCCTTCCTGACTAAAAAAAACACTAAAAAAGTCATTTAATAACTAGAAGGGTAATAGATTTGCCAGGTGATGTATCGAAAGAAGAGAAAGTGTTTTCGTCTTTCTCTTTATTCTTTTACTTTGTTTCCCTCTAAACAAAATTAACAAAAGGCAATTCATAACTTGATGGCTTTGTCTTCAGTGCTCTTCCATCTTCCAAAGAAACCATTTGTTTCTTCTATTTCTGTAAATTACAAACCATAAGCTGGTCCTCGGGCAGCTAAGAGTAGTAGAATCTAGACTATATGCTAGATGTAGATTAAAATAACATATAAAGTGCTAGTAAGTTTTCTTCCTTTTTTTTTCTTTTACACGCCTCAACAGAATAACAAAAGCATTGGTTTTAACAAAGAAAATAAATGATGGAAGAACAAAGACATGCGTGTATAATGTTGGAGAGAAGAAAGAACCTTGAGCTCATCCATTTCACAGGGGGAGACTGGAGGGCTGTCGGAGAGCGATCCTCCGGCGTTGAGAGGGCCGCTGCTGTGAGAAAGCCGGCCAGACGTCAGAGGAGACACTTCCTGCCAGTGTCCAAGAGCAGGGGATTAAGAACAGAGCACCAGAAACAACGAATCTGATCTGTGTGATGGGCTAATTGCTCCCACAGCAGATCTTGGAAGTTCGAAATGAGGAGACAATAAATCCTCCGGGTCTGTTCTAAAGCAGTTATACTTAAAATCATCCACTGGTTCTATTGCCATGAGCCACACCACTACCAAATTTCCCAAACAGAAACAAAACCTAAAAAATCCGCTTTTTTCGACAGCATGTATCAGAATAAAAAGGGATCGGATTATCTGGGTGCACTCAAACCCACCGACTGCGACATTATCCTCTCCAAAATCATCTGCGAGGTAGTGGAGGAGGCGAAGGAGAAGGGGTTCCCGGCGATGGCAGGCGAGGGCTCTTCAGCGTCCTCTTCTAGGATCATGCCCTGTGGCGGCGGGGGCGTCGGCGCGAGGGCCTTGGAAACCTCGAGGGCGGAGACGCTCCAGGATCGGGAGAGGAACTCCATCGGGTCCCCGGGGAGCTCCGGCTGGCGGAGGCCCTCGGTTGCCCAGCTCGGCGCCCTGACTTCGTCCATGGCAGTGGAGCGAGGCGGCGGTACCGGAGTATTTATAGTAGCAATGCAGTGGCAGAGGGGAGTAGTGTGGAGGAAGAGGGAAGTGCAATTTTATAGAGGCAGAGGTGGGCAAGAAGACGGTTCCTAAGAACCGAATTGGACCGGCCTAAAAACACCCGGTTCAACTCGGTCCTCTTATCCTAAAAAAATTAATTAAATATTTTTAGCATGATAAATAAATATCCAATTTAAATAGGAAAATTATTCAAGACTGCTAACCACCAATGAGTGCACTTAATTTTAAAATAAATAAAAATTATTTCAAATGTGTAAAATATCTGCAAATATTTAATTCTTCATTCATTCCGCAGTGCATTGATATTTTTATATTAATATTTTATTTACCGTACCTAAAAACTTACAATGATCAAAAAAATTATCTTTAAAAGTCTACAATAATTTATAAATCAATTTGAAATTTTAACTTTTGATCTAAATTAATTTAAGGTCGAATTATTTTTAGAAAAATAGACATGAGTATGTGTTTTTTTTTAAATAATTATCAAGATTAGCTTGTACATATGCAAAGGGATGGTGTTTTACTTAACAAAAAATGGTAAAAATAATATCATTTTTTCTAAAAAAATGTAACAATCTTTTAATCAAAAAATACATGAAAAAAAAACTTTTAGAATCTAAATTTTGTTTTGTTTGCGCATATAAATGACAAATTTAAAAACAGTCACGCGTAGAATCAATCATAGAAATCTACAATAAAGTCATGGGTCCCTGTGAATTTAATTTCTCAAGGATTAGGATGATACGACAATTCTTTATAATTTATTATAAATAATTATGTATTGGTAGTAAATATGCACAAAGCGATTGATCACCAAATAATTACGGAATTTAAATCAATCAAAATCTCAACAAGAAAAAGTGAATAAGTGTAATTAATTGCATCGGAATTCTCGACCACACTTACAATATAATGTTGGCCCACTACATGATGTGCAATATATGTGTCACTTAATAGATTAATTAATTGAGGCACGACATAACTAAATTAGCAAGATAACAAAAAAAAACACTGATCAAAATAAGTATAGCTTGTGATTAATTAGGCTTGAGTTGAATAACGCATTCTTTCAAAGGTAATTAAGTACGTACGCTTGGAGGAATGAACGTTTTAACAGATGATGCAGCCTTTCTTGTGCTCCCAACCATTTTAATTTTAACAAAATTTTAAATTTAATTTTAATAATAATATAATATTGTCGGCAATCCTCGAAACTTTCTCAAACTCATCCTTTTGAGGGAAATGGTCTGAGTTGTCCCTTTAGAATGGGATTCAGAAATCATTTGAATTCTTTGGATAGGTTTTGATATTGATCAGTACGTCCTTGTCTACCTCCTTTCCTTTCTGAAACCTCTCTCTAATTATATACATTGATTCAATTAACTCGATCTCTCAATTAAAAATTTGTTCTTTTTTCTTTTACTACCTTCAAATATGAACCAGAGGAAATTAATAATTGAGGAGACAGAGGCATCTGGGGATCATCATCAGCTAGCGAAGACTGCAGGCCACCCATCGCCATCTCAAAACATTAATTCACTGTCCTCTGAAACCAAGTACTGAAGAATGTTGCGTCACAACAACCATTGGCTAGCTTAATTACTCCTGGCAATTAAGTAATTGCTTAAGGAAGGAAGGAAGAAGGAACTCACGAAAGGTGCAGTGTCGAAACTTTCCAAAGTTTCTCAGGTAGTGTATATGATTAGGATATATATGAAGAGGAGGAGCTAGAGACGTGTATGAATGGTGTTACGTTTGAATAGTAATTAAGCGTAGGGATTGGAGTAGTGAGAAGACAAGAGGTCGATGAGAAATCAATTCTCTGTAGATGAATCTGAAAACATCTCAGCCTGTCCCTTCACTGTCACCGGACAGCTGATCATGTGATGAGACCGGCGTGGGACTTGCTTGCTCCGTGCGTGCCTTTCCAGCAGAATTCTACGGTGACAAATCTAGCTAGCTCATGGTTAGCACGGGAGGCTATGATATATAGCTAGGCTCAGCTCAGCATGTTTAGTCTGTGATCATGTATATCATACTGATGATCGTCAGCCAGCATCAAATCAGGTCATGTCGTCTTGGACATGAGCATGGAATCATGGGCTCAGCAGCATGAATTATCACTTGCCGTGTAAAGAAGAATATATATATCTGTAATTAACGGTGGACGGTGGACCTATAAATTTCCTGTCCGACGGCACAGGCACCTGACCGTGCTGGGGCCCATGATGAGCATGGAAGTACTGGACATGGGGGGCGAGTCACCGCATGCGATCGCTGCGCAAGCCTGCGTCTACCACCCGGCAGACGACACCTCTGCTCTGCTCTGCTATCTCCTTTGTGACATCGTCGTCGTCGTCGTGTTGTTCAACCGTACGTCGCGAGACGGTCGAGCACAATCCGCACGCCACGCATGCATGCAACTAGCGCCATCACTGCGGGTCGCCTGGTCTATCGATGATCGATCGATCGATGAATAAGGAATGTTATATATATAATCTATGAATAAGGAATTAAGAAGAGATCGATCGATCGATCGATCGATGAACGTACACTCAACATGGAAATGAACTAGTAACGCTCGATCGCCGTCGCTGAACAATGCATGCTTAGCTAGCTATAGTATATCGATACGTCTTGTGTGGTAGAAGATGTAATTAAGTAACTAGTATATATCTTATCTTTCTGGTGAACTGGGCATTAAAGACGGTTGCATGCTAGCACGGACCACATCAAGTTAAGTTCATGTGATCCGGCCACATCACCTAGCTAGCTAGCTAGCTACATGCATGCCCCACCTCGATCACAATCCAACATTAGCACGTACGTTGCGATCGAACGCAGCTGGTGGGAGGTGAGGTGATCACGAGGGCCACACCATTTATGCCAAGCTACGGGCCGGGTAATTAAGAATGAACCACAAAACTTTGAACAACGTAGCACTACTGCTGTTATGTTATGGATTAATATGTTCTGATTAAGAAAGTCAAAATTTGATTCACGTGAAGATAATGTGTTGGATATGGCCGACACACACTTCTCTCCCGGTTGACTCCGGACTCGAAAGACTCCATGCTTGACTGATTCTGGACCCGACAGACTCCACTCTCAATTGACTCTCAACCTGACATACACCATGCCCAATTGACAGACTCTATGCTCGACCGGCCTTATGCCTCTTCGACTACATGGTCTCCCCTATGTAAGTTAACTTCTTAGTCGTCTCAGTCCCGCTGAAGCGACACTCCTACCCAAATAGCTTTGCTTCATCATCACTGTTTCATTCACTTATCTCGCCTGATAACCACCTGAGCGACACGTGGAATGGTAAAGTATGCAATGGTAGATCACCTACCACATTTAATACAACATGAGTGTTCCTGTTGAGATCCGCTTCTGGACCAAGCGGCTAACTCCCTCTTCAGCACCTAGCCGGGCCTAACTGTAGCGTCCATCGGGATGAGGAAGAAGGGTCCTGTAAGAAAGAAGCACGTGAGATGGAGGGCTAGAGGGGGGTCCCCTGGCACGACCACTCCGATGCTTAAGTTAGCGGCCGGAGAAGAAGATGGGAGGCGAAAAATGGAAAGAAAGTTTTTTCAGCATGCGTTCCTGCTTACCTTCCCCGGCTAGATACTAACCCTTTAAGGAAGGAGAAAACGTTGTGTCACATCCAAGACGTGATTGGGGTTCCATCATTATTATGAACGTGTCCTGAGAAGTGTCAGGGGACGTGCCCAGAGGAATGGTGCAGCTGGCAAGTATATTTCATCGCTGACTTGCATTAAAGAAGGAGTCACATCAGGCACGTGCCCCCTTATGAGGAGCCGGAGAGAGGACACGAGGAACATTCATAACGAATGAGGGACGGAGTGACCCTTGGGAAATGGAGAGATCTGAAATTCCTTCTTTGACAAGACTTGTCGAGTGAGGTAAGGGTACCTGTGAGCAAGGAAGTTCCAAGAGCCTTATCTTCGAACTGAAAAGGGAGGTCAGTTCAGAATGGGATTAAGAAATGGGGGAGACCTAAGCAGAGTTCTACTCCGAGCCGAAGGGGAGCTCGGCTCGGAGATCGGCCTCGTTCCCGTACCGAAGAGGGTTTTAGATCTGAAACTGAGAAGAAGTGGAATTCGATTCCTAACCGAGGTAAAGTTCGGCTCAGTAAATGTCCCAGTACCCTAGTCGCAGTGTAGTTCGGATCACCGTGAGGCCATGGGTCCGAGCCGAAATAGGGCTCGTCTCGGCTTTGCCGAGGTGAAGTTCGGCTCGGCAAGTGCCCCGGTATCCTAGTCGCAGTGGAGTTCGGATCACCGTGAGGCCATGGATCCGAGCCGAAATAGGGCTTGTCTCGGCTTTGAGGCGGCTGATGAGGAGAGGCGGGAGGACTTGGTATTTGCCCACGAGGGTTGAATAAGTGAGTTACTAGAGGCTTGGGCTAGGGGTTCGCTTGCTTCACACGACTCCTGGAATGTGGTTAACCTCCTTGCCTTTCTTGACTTGGCCAACCTAACCTGAATCCTTACGCCCGTAACAATGAGCTTTTATCATACTAAGTATGGGTGATGAGACCCTCCCCTACTGCTAGGGGATATATTTCTTACCGTTGATGAGACATCTCTACGAATGGTTCTATAAAAGAACCTCACTTCCCGCGCGCCCAAGTACGCAAACGCGAACACACACCTTAGCATTTCCTTACAATTCATTACTCCTGTTATTCTTTTTCTCCATCTCCAGTAGATGACAAACTGACTTGGACGTTGTAGTGGCTGAGTCAATGCACCATTGACCTCCATTTTAACACTCTTTCTGCTCTTTGAAATTTTATGGGAACCTTGTCTTCTACGATTGCTCGTGGGCTTTGTACGACTCCGTCAACAAAAAATCAGATGTTCGATGATTTATCCGAAGACGATCTCAAATTAAATCGAAATAATTACCTTTCATATCAATATCCTTCGATTATTTATTGATTGATCGTCACTGACAACCCTATGCATCAGGCTAATTATATGAAAATTATTTACAAGTATATATATATATATATATATATATATTATAATTAATTTTATTTTATTTCTTTAATTTCCTGTTTTTTTTATTTAATTACAAGGTATTTTAGAATTTTCTTTAGATGTGGTGTGGTGTGGTTGATGTAAATTTCACTGTAAATAAAATAAAAATTTCCCATCAAGTAGCTAGCTAGGAACATGATTTTCAATTATTAGAAAGCATCACATTCTGATTATGATATATATTTAATTAGGGATTTGTCTTTTATTATTCAACAAGGCAGGATCACGTGTACTCGATGTGATGTACACAATTAATCGTGTGGGGCCTTTTCTTAGCTTGTCATGTGGTTTATCCAAAATATAAATAATAATAATAATAAATATCAAGAAATTAGTGGACGAAATAGTTTAGTTTAAAATTTTAAGAAATTAGTGAATGAATTTAATTATTTTTTCATTTATCATAATTAAAATGTGATGCACATCTTAATAATTTATTTATCAAAAAAATTCTAATTCCTATAATATCAAACCACTAAGGTTTAATTAGTTTGGATTAAATTTCATTAAAATGAACGCTTTTGGACATACAAAATTATCAATATAAAAAGTTTTCTAGATGTTTATTAAAAATAAGCTCTTTTGTTAATTCTTAGTTAATTAAATTGGAAACAAATTAAAAGGGCACCCTTAATTTTATCATCATGTTCTTATTTTTAAAAGAATTAAAAAATATGCTATTATATTTTTCATCTCAATAATATATCTATTCTAATATAGAACCATTGTTAATTACAATGAATTAAAGTAAATTGGTTTCACATATTTTTATCTAACGTATCAAAATTACTACATGCATTGATATATATCAATACTTTCCATTAATTTAGTTTTAAAAAATTAAACATAATCAAAATCATTTTATTATTCTGATAGTAATTAAGTCCAAATAGCATAATTGTAGCATTTATAATCATAATTATTATAAATTATAACCGTTATAATTTTAAATCACAACTATTATAATTAAGTTGTAAATCATAATATTAAAATAATTTTAATCAACGTAAATTAATATTATAATAATATTGAATTAAATTTGTTTAAATTAGAATATTTTTGATAAAAAAACTTTTAACGGTAATAAAAATAAGGGTGCTTTTAAATTTTTACCCAATTTTTTTTTTCTTTGGATCCTTAGTGGACAAGCTTTGAATATAACGATTGCATGGAAAATGATAAATTCCAGTTAGTCTCGTTGACTATTTTTTAGGGTGATCAGTTTGGCCCCATGAAAGTTTTTCATCCACCAGGCCAATTAATCCAGACGCCCAACATCCTTTGATTGCGCTCCCTATTTGGAAGAAAATTTCTGCAAATACGCGTCATAACTGGGGATCGAACTGCAGGTGCCTGGGTGACAACCTGGATGTCCTACCGCAACACCATTGCCCCCGAGGACAATATAATGATTGCACAAGTTGTTGGCTCACGGAAATATTGATGCTACCTTAGGGCAAGACATGCTGTCATAATTTTATTTGATATCCGTCAAGGAGCGATTAATCTAAAGATCCACTTCTACGATCTCTCTCCATTGTGAACGTCTCCGTTTCGGATACCTTCCGGAGGTGGAGAAGCCTTTTACAATCTTGTTATTAATTATAAGAATACAACAATACAATAAAAAATAAGAATGCAAATACAAATGAAAGTGAAAACAACTAATTTACAAATGAAATGTACAATAACACGTTATCTCGGAATCTCCAAAAATTGGCTCTGTTTCCTCCGTGCGAAATCTTCTTTTCTAGGGTTGATATTGGGCTGAAATCTGCTTACCAATCGATTGGTCTTACTCACCAATTGATTGTCACATTGAATCCGATCGTTTAAACATGTTGAAGACTATTTTATTTAACTAATTGATTGGAAGTTCCTAATGAACCATTAATCAATTTCGAGACATTCTGTTTGTTGGCCACAATTGAGCAATCGATTGCCCCAATCGATTGAATTCCAACACGTTTTATTCGTTGGCCAATAAACTATCAATGATTGGTCCAGTCAATTGCCCAAGAAGCAAACCCGGAATTCCGAGTTTAGGGTTTGTCAATTGCTAACCCTAATTTTACCATTTTTCAAGGTCAAATTCGTGTCTTTCTCGGTGTTTAATTGACCTTAATTTACTAGGACTTCCTCTGTCTAATATCCAATCATCTATGACTTGCTGGGACTTTATGTTGCCTAACATCCGGTCAACCTTGACCTATCAGGGCTTGCTCTAGCCAACATCCTATCCAATCATATGTGGCATGTTGTGACTTCCCGTTGTCTAACATCTAGTGAACCTTGACCTGCTAGGACTTTCTCTATCTAACATCCAATTATTTATGATCTGCTGGGACTCCCCGTTGCCTAATATTCAGTCAACCTTGGTCTGTCAGGACTTCCCTCATCACCAAGTGTCTGGTCCTCCATGACCTACTTGTACTTTTCGTCTTATGCCAAGTGTCCGAACTACTTTTATGATCGACTTGGACTTTTCGTCTCGTGCCAAGTGTTCTGGTTTTCCATGACTCACTTGTACTTCCCGTCTTGCGTCAAGTGCCCGATCCTTCATGATACACTTAGACTTTTCATCTCGTGCCAAGTGTCCGGTCCTTCATGATCCACTTGTAATTTCTGTCTTGTGTCAAGTGTTAGTCCTCCATGATACATTTGGACTTTTCATCTCGTATCAAGTGTCCGGTTCTCCATGACCCACTTGGACTTTTATTTTACCAACTTTCCATTGGACTGTCAATCACCAAGTGTCCAATCAAACTTGACCCATTTGGACTTTTCTCTTATCAAATTTTCATTGGACTTCCAATCACCAAGTGTCTGATCAACCTTGACCCATTTGCACTTTTTTTTTGCATCAAGTGTCCTGTCAACCTTAACCTACTTGACATCAAACTAACATATTGATTAAAATTGAAATTCAACTCGAGTCAATTTTAACTTGATCAACACTTGAGGCCGATTGCACCAGCACAGTTTAATTAGTTCAAATTCATTAATGGATCCCGTTGCACCAACATAGTTTAATTGGTTCAAGTTCATTAATGGAGTCACTTGGGTCATATGGTTTAAACGTTCCAAACAAACAACTCAAGCAAGATCTACTGAATAAAGCAGTCAAATGGGCTAGCCAAGTTAATAAATTGAACAGATTAAATGGGCTAGAGAATTCAAACAAATTAAGTAGGTTGAGCAATTTAGATCGATAAATTCAAACAATTAATCTAGTCGACTAATTTGATCGATCGGGATGATGATAAAATTAACCAAAATATAATAATAGATTTATCAATTGATTGAAATAAATTATGCAAGTAAGATATGACAACAACAAAATCATATATATGAAAATTTACAATTTTCTATTATTATATTATAGGTATTTTTCTTTTCTTTTTTTTCAATACCGATAGTTCTCAATTTCAAACTTTATTATTATTATTATTTGTTTTCTCGAACGCATAATAATAATAAGAAGAAGAATCGTCCAAGTCATGTGGTTATATTCCCAATTGACTTGACAATAAATATTCATATTAACTGCATGCTATCGCGTAAAACACGCAGTTGACCTCTTCCATTTCAAGTCAACTTTGAATCCTACAAATAAGTCAACACCCCAA
>JBBMKF010000100.1:8888640-8944880 GCA_037834155.1 Curcuma caesia
CATCACCAACATGACGTCCAAATATTATGATAGGCAACGAGTGTCACTCATTGGTTTAAGGCATTGGAGATATTTTCACATCCCTATGTTATATTTCTCTCTGATTTATATCCTTAAGTTTTCATTGGACCTATTGTCCATTAGTCAACTTATTAGATCATTGAATTATTCTATTACCGTCAACACCACTTTTGTCTCTATATAGGATTCAAGGACTGGTAAACTAATTGACATTGGGCATGAACCTTATTGTACCAGTTAGATATGCATATATTGTTTTCAATATTTTTTTAGTTACGCCCCAATCTGTCTACTTTTTCAAGCCCTTAAATGTGAATCTTGTCACTTGATCCCCTTCCTTAGCAGTATTTATAAGCATATTTTTGCACCCTTTGCTTCAGTTCATTTTAATGTGTGAGGTCCAAGTTGAATTAGCTCTATCTTTGGTGTCAGATATCCCACCAATTTATTGATGGCTATTCTTGAATGTCTTAGTGTTTTCTAATGAAAGACGATTCTGAATTCTTTCCTATTTTTTTCTCCTACAGAGAAATCAAAAACCAATTTTGCATCTTCATCAAGTGTTCTCGGACAATGTTAGAGAATATTTGACTCACTCTTTTCAGTCATTTCTATTAAGTCATAGTATTGCTTATCAGTCTTCATGTCCTCATGCACCCTAGCAGAATGGTGTAGCAAAAAGAAATAATTGACATATTGTTGAGACTGTCTGGATTTACAAGTCCCTTTTCTTTTTGGGGTGGTTTATTTTCATTGCATGTTATTTCATCAAACACATGCCATCCTCTATTCTGGTAAATTTCTTTCCCTATTTTCTTCTCATAGGATGCTATATATTCTCTTCTACCATGAGTCTTTAGAGCACTTTATCCTGCTAGTATCCCCTAGCTGGGAATGGTGTGTAAGCTACAAGTCTTTGTACAATTTCAAGCAAAGCCTTAATTGTAAAATTTAGCTGAGCTCTTCTATAGTATGCACGGCTAGGAGCGCTACAGATTACTTTGTGTTCTATCTCATTTTATAGTATGGAAGATTCATTCTTCTTATTGCCTGATTTTATCATTGCTAGTGATGATTTCATTACCTCTATAAAAACTTCCAGACTAAAGACTTGGGTAAACTTAAGTGCTTCATTGGTATAAAAGCTTCTTGTAAAGAAGAAGATATCTATATCTAACAAATATGTAGTGAATATGCTTGAGGAGGCAGACCTTCCAGGACTAAACTATCTAAACCTGTAAATACTCCTATGGATCCTAGTGTCAGATCCATCCAGGATAGGAGAGTCAATAGCTGATCTGGAGAAGTGCAAAAGGCTGATTTGAAAAATAAATAGCTGATCCAGAGAAGTGCAAAAGGCTGATTTGAAAAATAAATTATCTTTGCAACACTTTTTATTTGTGAGTAGTAGAGAGTACATGTTATGCCCATTGAATAAAAACTACAAATATAGAGCCATGAACACAACAACGTACTAACTCATTTAAGCATATGATAGCAGAGATAGGATATGCCCTTGTAAGACCAATAAAACTTTACTGTGATAATTATGCTATGAATCATATATCCTCAAATCTCATTTTTCATGCCAAGACAAAGTATATAGAGTTTGATTTCCACTTCATCAGTGAGAATGCTCAGCTTAATGAGATCATTAATGATGAGTTAACAGATTTGTTGACCAAATCGTCAGGAGGGCCTAGAGTCAAATATATTTGTAATAATGTATATTTAAACTAGTTTGAGGGGGAGTACTATGTGCAAAGGACTCATCGGTAAATATGTAATGGGTAAAGGATCAACTTTTATTTTTTTTCGTAATACATATATAAATATAGAGGGTGCTACTTTGGGATTCCATGAGTAATAATTCCCATAATCACAACAATAATGTGCTTGTTTTTTAGCTATGCCAATATCTTTCCTATTTCTTTTCTTTATTTGTTGATAAATGATGCTTCATGTAGAGCTGGAGGAGTGCTATTTATATCTTATTTAGGGCATCATTTTGTTTTCTTGAACGGAAATAAATTATTGTTTTTCGTTACAGAGAAGTTATCAACTTATAATTGATAGATTCAGTATAGCAAGTCTATCAAGCATACACAAAATAGGGCTAATTCCATTTTGACACTAGGAATTTCGAAAACAAAACTCAATTTGACCTTAAATTTAAATGTTTCAATTTGATAATCACATATGCATCAATCTGGCTCCTAGAGGCCTAAGTGTGTGCCAGTGTTGCCCTTCTGGCTCCAAACAGCCAGTTTCCAAGTGCCATCCAAATTTTCTATTGGAATTGTCAGCTGTGTCACTTGAGCCACATGGCAAAATTTTTTTGCAGACCTGATTGTCCTCCACTGTCCAAGGGAGACTTGGCACACCAAAGATGTGCACCACCTCACATGGTTATGGAAGGCTAAGTGCATCAATATCATAGCTATCTTCTCTAAGAAATCCAGAACCACCACAAATAAGCTAGATCTTCCTTATTGCTACTTTCAATATCACATAATCTATGCTGGTTGAGCAAAAAGGAAAGTGAATAACATACATCACTTCCTACATCTCAGGTAGTATGATAGACAAATGCAAGGATCTGTTGAATGAAGTTAGACATTGTCACCAATTTTAGGCTGTTTGGGCAAAATCAATACACATTTTATAACTTAAGGCGTCAAATATACTTAGAACAACATGGCCAAAATCCAGATTTTCTTAAACTTTTCGAGGAAAAATTAGAAATTGCCTGAGTAAAACACACTGATAATCTTGATACCCTAACTGTTGAATTTATGCAGTTGTATACACATTCATGGAAAGCAGAAGTGAAGGAGACGAATTGATAGAGGATTATGTTGAATGTCTGATGTCACTGGATGCTGCTGCCCGCCCCTGTGAGGATGATAATTCATCCCTTGCAACTCATTCTGAAGATCCCTCGAATATTCCTGTTGGAATCATTATTCAACCAGATAAAGATTTGGCTTCTGTTAGTACGGAGGATAGTAAAGAACCCGTATTAGGTATGGAGTTTGAATCTGATGAGGCTGCAAAGTCATTCTACAATGACTATGCCCGCCGATTAGGTTTCCCTTTCCGAGTGGGCAGGTCCCGACGTTCTAAGGGTGTTGAGGAGGTCCTTATTATGAAGAGATTTGTGTGTTCTAAAGAAGGCATATACCGGAAGAAACCTTCAAGTGAAGGGATGAGAAAACGTGAAAGAATGTCAATGAGAGAAGGTTGCAAGGCAATGATGGAGGTGGTACGTAACTCTGATCGATGGGTAGTCTCAAAGCTTGAGAAGGCTCACAATCATCACCTTGGAACATGTAGTCGAGTGGGCTATCTTCGTGCAAGAGGTTTTATTGATACATCCGAGAAAACAAGTATAGTTTCATCTGATACCGCGACTCTCCTTCGACAAAATGCCTTTGGTGAAGGAGGTGATGCTCAGAGTCTTCTAGATTACTTCAAGAGAATGCAAGCTGATAACCCAGCATTCTTTTATTCTATCCAAGTTGACAATAATAGCTGTGTGACTAATGCTTTCTGGGTGGACTCCAAAGCTAGAACTGCATACAACTATTTTGGTGATACTGTAACATTTGATACAACATACAAAAAGAATAAGTACATGATGCCCTTTGTTACATTCTCTGGAATCAACCATCACTTGCAGCCTGTTATCTTTGGATGTGCCTTGCTTATAGATGAGTCTGAGTTTGCATTTATTTGGCTATTCGAAACTTGGTTAGCTGCAATGGGTGGCCGCCCTCCTTTGTCATTGGTTACTGATCAGAATAGGGCCATGGCAGCGGCAATTGCAAAGGTATTTCCCAGTACCAGCCATCGATTTTGCAAGTGGCTCATTTTAAGTAGAAGTAAGCAGAAGTTAGCGCATCTGTATTCCACACATACTTCTTTGAGAGGGGAACTGGAAGAATGTGTCATCAAGTCTGAAACTGTTGAAACTTTTGAAGCTAGATGGGCATCAATCATAGACAGATATGACCTCCGGAAAAATTCATGGCTTCAGACACTATCTAATATCCGACAAAAGTGGATCCCATTGTACTTAAAGGATACATTTTTTGGAGAGATGTCTTCCTTTCAGAAGCTAGAAACTATGAATGATTTCTATAAAAAATACTTCAATACAAAGACCTCATTAAAAGTATTTCTCACTCAGTTTGAATTGGTTACGGCAAGACGATTTGAAGAAGAAGTGCAAGAAGATTACAATACTCTATGCACTAAGCCAAACCTGAAGACTGCCTCACCAATAGAGAAACAAGCATCAGCTATCTACACAAGAGCAGTATTCAATAAATTCCAAGAGGAGTTTGTGGAATCTTTAGGTTACAATGTTTACAAAATAAAAGATGGTGTAAATTGCAAATTCACTGTAACAGGTGATGAGGATTCTCTGGAGACATTCATTGTCTCATATAATACTAGCAAAATGGCAGCAACTTGTAGTTGCAAAAACTTTGAGTTTTCTGGCATTTTATGCCGCCATATTTTAGGGGTGTTCTTGATGATTGATGTTCGAGTTCTACCTAAAGAGTATTTCTTGCAGCGTTGGACTAGAAATGCAAAAGTTGGCTCCACAATGTATGAACTCAATGGCGAGCTTCTTAATCCTTCCCAAGAATCCATTACTTCACGATACAATGATCTTTGTCGAGATGCCATTAGATGTGCAGAGAAAGGGGCTATTTCTGCAAAGATGTATAAAGCTGCCAAAGATGTTTTAAAGAAAGCTTATGACAATATGATTGCTTTTGAGAAAAATGCTTCAAGAGGTTCACAGAGAGATGGAATCAACATTAATGAAGAAATTACTATAGATGATGCAATCAATGATCAGTCTTTGCAAGATCCTGAAAGAAAGGTATGCAGCTTTTTTGCTTTACCTTTCCATTTTCAGCTTAATTTCAGTTATTCTTAGGTGAAGAATTCACATCTAATTTTGCATGTCTCTGCACATACCTAACTAGGAAAGAAATGTTCTGTCAACATTTTGTATTTTACTTTGCAACAGGTGATAGCCTGTTGCCCCATCATTTGTGATCTTTGTCAAATACTAGGCGCTTTAATTTGTTGATTAGTAGACAGTTAGTATTTTGCTAATCATAATCAATTGATTTAATTTGAAGTCAGTGGATCTTGTTGTGTTGACTTTTCATACATTATGGATGTTGTGGCTAAAAATTGAAAAAAATAAAAATTCATGGGTTTTAAGAGACCTTGTTAAACAATCCATGATCTGGTACTAAAAGAACAAGAATGTTCGGCAATGCCCTTTGTATGGTTAGATTTATACTTCTCATTGGCTCACGCATTCAAGGCTCAGTCTTCAATATTCTTTATATTGTGTGAGAAGTCTAAAGTCTAGAAGGCAGGGATTCCTACTTCGGTAGATGAAGAATTGTTATGAAGTGATTTATGCTCCAATCAATTGTTATAAAATCCAATAGGTTATTTTAAAACATGAATTGTAATGAACGTTTAAAAATTATTTGATATCATGTTTCGCTAAGACTAAGTATACTTTTTCAGCCAGTACACTAAATCATCATTTTCTCCTTCGAGCTTTCATATATTTTAGGTGCCATTGATAGATTTGACTCCCTGCTAGATCAACATGGAAATGTATGAGATTGCTGTTGATACACTATAAGTTTTATCGAATTCTTCAGGTCACAAACTTAATCGGACAGCTACTTGGCCACTGGGGGTCACCATAAAAGGATTTCTTTCTGGTGTATTTGTAATTTTATGCGTAGCACTGTTTGATTTATCCATCACCACAAACCCTTGAGCTTTCAGCAGATTGCCAAAGAGGTTCTGATCATGTTCTGGACTAGTTGGTTTGCCAAAGTTTGTCTTGCGATGTCTGGTACTTTTTCAAGGCCACCATAGCAGTCGATTGAAGGGAAGGTTGGAAACATGGCGATATCAAAGATATCATGTATAGTCCAGATCAAATGATGTACATATATATTAATTATTTGTTTTCTCCTCCCACTCTCTGGTATTCTAGATTTACATATCAGGACATGATGCAAAGTTGGTTTGTGCTAAATGGACTGTATGTCTCTGTTGAGAATTCATTTATAAATATCAAATTTAGCTTATAAAAGATGTCACAGATGGAATGATGATTATTGCCATGAAACAGTAGTAATAACGTAGTTGCACTGCAAAAGTAAATATCATAGCAGATGTTGATTGCTATGTTACTCATAAATATCATCGCAATTTCCTAAACCCTAAATTCTTATATAATATGATTTTGTAGTAAGCTTGTGTGTTTTTACTAGCCTTTTAATTTAACTATTTTAATTATTATAAGTTTTTAAATGTGAATAATTTTTTATTCATTTTGTGTGGCTCTGAAAATTTGTTTAAAGTTAAAATTTTAATTATTTGCTAATTATCTCATAATTTTAAAATATTTTTTAAGTTATTACAAATTTCTAGACATGACTATTTTTTAATTAAAATAGCTTATCAATTTAAAATTTAGTTTATATTCTTTGTGTCTTTGTGATTATTATGAACTTCATATTCATGCTTCTTATTTAATAAATCAACTTACATTAAAATTAAATTTTAATGTAATTAATTTACAAAATGCTCATTTTTATTAATTTTTAAAGTAATTGATTTACAATCGTACCCTTTTAAAATAAAATTAAAGATGTCCACCTCGAGCCTTTGAATATTATAAATAAAATATTAATATTTTTATATTTAAAATTTTATTTTGATAAAATCTAATTGTAAACTATTGTTTTTTAAAAAACAATTTATGTCATATAACAAAGGAATAAAATGTATTTTCTTAATAAAATAATTATAGGAGTCTTTTTTTTAAAAAATAATAATTCTCAATTATGAAAACTTATTTTTAGTAAATTCTCAATTATAGCATATCATATGGTATTGATACGTTCGGTGAAGATGTCTCAATCGACGATGGCGATTTCTTTTTAGAAATAAAGCTTCTCCCCTTTATTTCATTAATCGAACAGAAAGACATAATTCATTAATTATTAATTAATTGTTTTCTCCATTGCTCGATTAATCAATAGTGATCGTCGTCGCCGAGAGCGCACTGCTGGAGGAGGACGCCGCACTGTGGCAGCCGCTTGCTCTTGAGGAAGCCGAGGACGTTGGCGTAGCGCACGGGGGTGACGAGGCCTCTGCGACCGGAGAGGAGGACGCGCGCGCGGTCCCTCCCCCGGCTGATCTCGTCGCAGTCGCCTTTCAGGGGGCTCTCCACCAGCACCACCTCGCAGATCTCCTCCTCGTGGTGGCTCTCCACCTCCACGTGGTACGTCCTGGTGGCGTCTGTCACCCCCTCAGCGTATTCGTTCACGGCGCCCGTCTCAAAGTGCCGGCATTCCAGCTTCACCTTCGCACCTACAGTCAGTAACACGACTATAGTCATAGTACAGGGGCATTAATAAAAAGCAACTAAAATACAGGGTCCAAACAAGAAAAAAAAACAGAGATCGAAATACAGGGTCCAAACACTAAAAAAAAAATCAGCATTCTGCGACGAATTTTGGGACGAATTTCTAAAAAAAATTCGTTGCAAAAATATTGACGACGAAATTTCCAACAAAAAAATTTCGTTGCAATCAAGTCGTCGCCAAAATTCTGCATCGAAAAATCTATATTTGTCGCAAATTTTTGCGACGAAAATAAATATTCGTTGCCAAATTCGTCACTAATTTGGCGACGAATCCCTGATTCATCGCCAAATTGGCGACGAAAATCTTGTTCGTCGTCAATTTGCGGCAAATTTAGCAATGATTTTTTTTTTTGCAACGAACTCAGCAACAAATTTATTGAGTTGCTAAATTCACGACTAATAATTTTTTCGTCGCAAAATTTGTTGCAAATTAGCGACGAAATGTGGATTTGTCCCAAATTTCGTTGCTGATTGACGACGAAATTTATTCGTCCCAAAAATTCATCATAAATTACCTGTTTTTTTGTAGTGAAACTAAAATACTGACCGGCGGAAGTGACTGTTGGAAGATAATAGACTCTTATAAATTTACTAAAAAGAGAAAGAGAAATAATAGTGTAATAATTTATATTATAAAAAATTTATCTTATAAAAAATAATTTATTATCAATTTCATATTACACGAGCATTTATACTACTTAATAGATATTTCTAGATCACATAAGATACATGAACTTATTCTATATATCTAGATACATGAATTAATTATCAGATTCATATTTCACTTGATTCATGTATTTCAAATATTTATTATGGATATATTCAAATTTAATTCAACTTCTAACACTCCCCCTTAAACTTGAATCTTCCTTAATCCAAGCATGAACCTCAATTTTTGAAAATTATCAAATTTGAATGACTTCGTAAAAATATCAGCAATTTGATCCATAGTCATCACATACTCAAGTTCAACTTCTTTCTTTGCAATATATTCTCGAATAAAATGATATTCTGTGTCAATATGTTTGATATGTTAATGAAATATTGAATTCTTTGTCAAACTTTGAGCTAACTTATTATCAATCATAATCTTCATAACATCTTCTTGTTCGACATGAAGTTCCTTTAATAATCTTCTGTATACAAGTCTCTACGTATATAGGTCCACAATTCTTCCAGCCCAATAAGAATCTCCTATTCTTAGTCATAGACACTTTAGCAATAAGATTAGAATCTTGATCTCGTAATCAAAGCATACAATCTTCCATATGAATCTTGTAATTTCTTTTCAAAAGTTGACTAATACTTAAGATATTGCTAGTCAATTTTGGAACATAATAAATATCATAAAAAATTTATGGCCACCATTGGTTGTTTCAAGGAGAATCATACCTTTGTCTTCAATTTTGACTTTTATATTATCTCTAAAACTTATAAAATCTTTTTTGTTTGTATCAAGCTCCACAAATTTACTTTTATTATCCATCATATGGTTGCTGGCTCTATTATCAAGATACCATGTATATATTTTTCCAATAGAGTCCTCTTTGAGTGTAAGAAACAAGGATTGATCAACATCATCTTCTTTGTTCTTTATTAGATTTGTCTTTTCATCTTTCATGTTTGAATGATACTCTTAAGCATAATGTCCAAATTTATGATAAGAATAATATTTAATTTGAGATTTATTTTTCTATCATCATACCTCATATAATTACCTCTTTCTCTTGCTCTTCCATGACCTCTTGCAAATGTTTGATTTCGTTTATTAAACTGAAAAGGTTGTTCATCTCTTCCTTGACTGCAACCATATATTGAACCTCGGCCTCTGTCTCATCCTTGTCCTCTACCTCATATCTGGCCTCAACTTCTATCATAAACTTTTTTTTTTAATTTGATCTTTAAGTTAGTCTTTGCTTGTAACACATACTCTGATTGTTCTTGCTTTCCACAGTTCATCCTTTCTTCATGAGCCCGTAATGATCTGTTTAATTCATCAACGATCATAGCCTCTAAATTTTTGGATTTTTCAATTGCAACAACAACATGATTAAACTTTGTACTAAGAGAGCGTAGTTCCTTTTCAATCACCCGAATGTCAAACACGATTTCTCCAAGTCTCTTCATTTGATTGACAATAGCAAAAACTCTTATAAAATAGTCGAAGATATATTCACTCTCTTTCATAAAGAGTGATTCAAACTCAACCCTTCATTAGAGTTTGAAGTCACACCTTCTTCACCTTGTCCACTCCCATAATAGAGTTGTGAAACATCTCCCACGCTTTCATTGATGTTGTCTTATTGGCTATCTTCTCAAGCATATCGTCATCCAAACCTTGATGGATGATAGTAAGAGCATGTTGATCTTTTTTTTCTTTCTTTCTTTAAAACATCTTTTTAGTTTTGAGATAGAATTACCACATCTAAGGACTCTTCAAAATCATGTTCAACAATCTCCCATACTCCTTGAGATCCGAGTATAGTATTCATTATAAGTGATCAATTCTTATAATTGAGTTTGGTAAGTTAAGGATATTGAAAAGAAAATAATTTTGATGTTATCGACTTTAAAATTTACTAGGAAGAAAAGAGAAATAATAATATAATGACTTATATTGCAAAAGACTTATTTTATAAAAAAAATGACTTATATACTATTCAATAGATATTTTTACATCTCATATCATTAATTAGATATGAACTTATTCTATCTAGATACATAATTATATATAATGTAAATGATAATGATACATGTTCACTATAAATATAAAAAAATAGCGCTTAGTTATCTGCTCATTTTCCATATATTTTTGATCCCTCTATTTACGACGAACTTTAAAAGATCAGTGGGCTAGCTAGAATCCTTCAAGGATGTGTAATCAGGAGAAGAGTCAAACACAGTTGGAGAAATAATTGGAGAAGAGCCAAGCGTAAGCAGCAAGGAGTCCCCTCCGTGATCTTGATCACTTGTACCGCTACCTCCTCTTTCTCCGTCGACCTCGCGCATCGCCGGAGACGATGATCTTTTCCCATGAGCGCTGCGATTGGAGCCACAGTGGCTGCCATGAGACGACGGCGGTGACGATGATAATTTTCCAGTCAAGCGCTGCACCAGGCTCATGAAATCTTGGGGCCTGGTGTGGATCACCTTCGGCGAGTCGACGTAGACGATGACGACTGGATCTCGACTACTGCAGCTGCCGGTGCCGGTGCCGGGCTTCTTTGCTCTCCATGAAGCCTTGTTCACAGTCAATGGTGGAGGTCTTGGCCCTTGGAGCTCTCTACTGGAGGAAGGCATATCGTCTGCTGTTTGATCATGTCATCCAAAACAGCTTATATTATAGGGAATTGACATTATGGCGGTGGCTAACTGTAACAAGAAAAAAAAATATCCTTCTTTTGAAAAGTCAAAGTCCTTGGTCAACTATGACTGTGGATTTGTAACTGTTTATGCTAAGTTTAACGGACTCTCAATTTTGTATGCCATTGTTGACTTATGGAGTTTGTACTAATCGTTTGGATTAGCCGCCAAAATTACGCTACCATTTTCATTGTTTTGGTCAAAGCAGGCAAACATTCACGGTCAAAATAAAGATGGAATGTTTTGAACAAACTTATTGTTGATGGATTATTGTAGAAAAAGTCCAAGTCAATAAACTTTGATATTTTGCAGTCCACTGTATGTCAGTCATCCTCAAGCAACTATTCGTGGTGGCAAGTTTACGATAACCGTGCTCCCACGGCCCTGTGATTTAGATAGTGGAAGACTACTTTAGAGGGATTGTTTAAGTGATAGTTTCGTGATGACTTCATCTTTTGCAGTCAAAAGTGTATGATAACGACTATTGCTGTGATGACCTTTATGTTTGAAAGATATGTGACCCCGGACGTAGTTGAGTTGATATCCAAGTGATAGACTTGTATCAATGGGTACAGATTCGAGTCACAATTACAATAAAAAAATCTCCCATTTAAGGAGCCATTTAGTTCCTGATTTATCTCTCTTCATCTAACCATGGAGATGTGGATGAAGGACACTTAGCGTGAGTATTATCATATTTTGCATCAAAGTTTATGATAATTTCTCTAATTATTAATTTTCAGTGAGACTAACAAAATTGCAAGCCTTGAACAAGAATCTGTCCAAACTCTTAAAGACAAAGTAATAGTCCTCACCTACATTTTAGTTTTCAATTTCCACTGGAATCAAAGAAAAGAACATACAGCAACAGTTAAGTGCACAATTGTTATAGACAAACTTCATAGTTCATCCTCTAACTTTTCCTGGTGTTTGGCAACATTTATCGATATCCTTGAACCAAGATGGATCGAGTTTCATATGCATACACAATTAGTGTAAATTCAGTGGTGTGGATCCTACGCATACAACAAACAAGAAGTATCCATTCTTCATCATTTTGTATCTCTTTTCTACAAACAACAATTCCGATTTCTTGTTAACAAATGCAAAGACAAATGTCTTTGAAGGAATAACTAGATACACAAAAGGCACACACTAAATTAGCTTCCATCTCCGTGTAATTTATGCAGCATTGTGATTAGCAAATAGCAGTAAAACATACACTAGATTTGTTTAGGAAAGTTATGCATAAAAGAGTGGCTGTGGAGAATAGAGGAGAAACAAAGTAAAATTCAACTCATTCATGTGGTCCAGAAAGATTTGAGGGTCATTGCAAACAGAGCTATGAAAAATATGGAACCAACCCAAAAAATCACTTGAGATATACATTTTATAGTTGATTAAATGACCACTTATCGAAAAGCATGAGCTATAGAGAATGGACCAGTTTTATATTAGTAACTCTCCCCTAGTCCCCTTCACATGAGCAACTCAACTAGAGACCAGTAGAATTCAAACACAAGAGCTCCAAGTCTAATACCATCACAATGTCGATTGGTCACCTATATAGTCAGTAGCTAGAAGTCTGATTTATTAGGAAGAAAACCAATCTATTATTAAGAAGATACAAATATTTGATAGACCATCAACCTTATGAAGGTTGGCAATTTCATACTTAATTCTATAGCTAAATATCACTCAAATGTTATTATCTACAGTGAATGATTTGGAAACAATATTGATGTTGACAAGACCTTAGATCCAATTGTGCATCTCCTTTTCTCTTTTTCATGGGATTCTCGATCACGATTTGGATTGTATAGTATAAAATATGAAGTACAATGAGCTGATTTTCTTTGACTTGCCAGTTATATTCAAACTCAAAGAGAAAGATAAGTTTAATCAACTTTCTATGATATAATCAATAATTACAATGAAACTTACTGCTTTCATAAGTGCCACAATTTCAGGTTCTGTGAGTTTGGGACCCACTCTTTCTAATCCAACTTTGAGTTCTTCGAAGGTTATATGTCCACTGTTATCTGTGTCAATCATCTTAAACATATCCTTCAGCCAAGCAATTTCATCCAGAGAGGTTTGAAGCAATAACCTAGACAGGAAAATGGAAAGAGATGCATATCATTCAACAGTAAGATTATAGCAAATATGCATTTACCAGGACGCATATCAGAAAAACCTACTGTTCTGTCTGCATTCATGTCAAAGTGGTTACCTAGTCAGTTCTAAGATTGCATAGCTTATTTTGCTTATTAAAGCAAGATTTAAAATTTCAAATTGTGTTGGTGTTTCGATCTTTGATTGGAACAATACCATTTTGATACTATATCATACAGTACCAATATGATTTCAATATTTGTTCATTTATATATATAAATTTATACCAATTAAAAAATTATTTCCATTAATATTTGAAAACAATAAGCCACTAATTATTACAAGAATCTTGACCACCTCACTTGCACCATTTTCATATTTGGATTCCATGGTTTTTTAGTGGAACCTTCCTCTTTCTCTGACTATCAAAGTTGCTTCTATTTTTTTTCGCAAGCTTTTTATTTACAACCTCTCGAAAACTTGATCTCCTCTTCCCTCTTCCTCGTGACCAACAAAGTCCTCTATGTGCCAAACTTTGCATGGAATGATATATTCCAGTTGTGCCGACAACATGAAACAAAATTTTGATCCATGCGTTAAACTGTTTAGTGTAGTGTTGCAACTATGAAGCCACTACATTTCCATGAATGTAAAATGGTGACCCTGAAATGCCACATGAAATAATGAAGTCTTCATTTAGCAAATTTATAGTTGATCTTCAAATATTTCAACTAAGATAACCATGCCAGCCACTGAGATAACAAATTGTAACAACTTAATCAATACTTAGTTTCTGAGTGCTAATTATTGAGATAACCATCATTGATAGCTTAGTGAAAGAATTGTCTGGTTTGACCACAAATTATTTGAAACAAATATTCTTTAAAGTAGTACATTTTTGAAAGAGCATATGCAACAATTTACTTAATATAAAATCAATCGATAAACTATTAAAATCTTCAGAATTTCAAAATTACCCTGTGGGCCATCTTCTTGAGTTTGCTCATCTCTGAGAACTGTTTCAAGCGAGAAAGAACTGCAGAATCAAGAGGCTTATCAGGAGCCACACCATCAATCTGAACCCAAGGATGACCTGAAAGGTATTTGGATAAAAGAATGCTACTTAACTATGTGTAAGTTCCATTTTTTAACCGAAACAAACAGATTGCGTGATTTATTATGTGTCCAGTTTCCTGAAACATAAATGATAATTTGTAACTGCCACAAGTCCCTTGACAAGTATTAAGTGATAAAAATTTTAACCAAGATGAATAGTTTTTAAGGAAAATAATCACCATTGAGGCAGAAAAGTAGGAAACTCACATAAAACTTCATGGGCAGTCAACCGCTTCTTGGGATCTCTGACAAGCATCCTCTTTATGAGATCTTTTGCCCTTTCTGATATGCTTGGCCATGGATCGGACTCAAAGTCAAGTGTACCATGTGAGACCTCCTCAAATATACCTTGCTCAGATCCTGGGAATAGATTACAAAGAGATCATCATGTTGTTTCAAAAAAAATAATGGATACACAGATAGCAAGTGTCTAGATAACTATCTGTGAACTAGCCCAGCAGTAGAATGACCAATCAGTTAGGACAAGTTCTTACCAGCCCAAAATGGAGGCACACCACTAAGAAGAATGCAGATAATTATTCCAGCACTCCAAACATCTGCCTCTGGTCCATAACGTTTCTTCAGGACTTCTGGAGCAACATAGTAAGGGCTGCCGACCACATCAGTAAATGTTTCTCCTGAAAGAAATATCAGCTAATTAACAGTGCGATAAGTCAAGTGAAATGCTTCCTACACCTTGTCTTATAGAAGGCAGTGAACCTACTAGGAAACCATAACTGACATTTCAATTGATAAAACAATGAAAGCCTCATTCTTCTCAAGTCAAGGTACACATGACAGACATATAAGCTATATAAACAAGACTCTATGGAGGATGACAAGCTCATCTTTATTTGCAAGTGATTCGTGTGAAGCAGAAAAAAAAATCTATATCTAGGGAAAGGAATTGTAAATTTATCTTTGATACAATAACACGGATCGGAACAGAAACTAAATTTAGCCTTGTTTATTTCTGGACTTACAAACTGAAGTGTGCATTGTCCACTCAATAGTCCATCTAACTTCAATGTCTCGTGCACACGATCTTTGGATGAATGAACTCATTTTCCAGACAAACATCCTACAATGCTAGATATTCTCTTACTTAGCATGTTCTAGTGTGCAAACTATTAATGCGAAATTCTCTGATTATTACATCGGAGAAGTATATTTTCCTAGTTATTGCTCTCCTACTTTAAAGTAATTTGCTGAATAGTAACTAAGAAAGTATACAAGAGAGACACACACAATTGACTTGAATACTTTTTTGCATTGGAACTAAAGTATTCGTACTACAGCATGTTAACAATATAAATCTGTGGACTTCACTACAAACTGTAGTTTGCATACTATGATTCATCAAAAATTTATTTCCTGCAACCAAATTTTCACTGTCATTCATCTTATATGAGTTTTCTAAACAGTTTCACTACACATCCCAATCAGCACAATTCATCAGCCACCTAGACAGTTATGGACAATGACAACTTGCTGATGAACCACCAATATCAATAACAAGCCAGGATCCTCAAGTATCTCCACTCATGGGTTCGGGAGCATCGGTGGTGACTACTGAGGATACTTTAGGGGAATCAGTTCCGTTGGCTGTCGGGAGGGCTTGGTTCTCCGACCGGGAACGCCAAATAATTGCTGAAACTGATTGGAAGAAGCCGTTCTTCGTCAGGCTTGGCACCGCGCACGTGTTGCCCATCGTATACAGCACTCAAATGCCTCCTCGACCGCTCCACGGCATTTCGATTTGGACTACTGGAAGAGCTTCCAAGATCAACTAATAGCTCAAAACCTAGTCGACAGACCAATGTGATAATCCTTGTCCAGAAGCTTGAAAATTCGAAAATACTAGCAAAGATCAAAGCTTTCTTACAAACGAAAGGCTAAGTGATCAAGCGAAGATAAACAAATGCTGCAAAATCGAAACTTTTCCAGAGGCAAGAATGAAACAGGAAAAGAACAGGAATCAGAGACGAAATCAAAGAGAAAGAATAAAAGTGAATAAAATGTCGCGCTTTTCCCGGAAAAGCAACACTCGTCCAAGGCGGAAGGATAGAGAACAACGAAGAACGTAAGATCAAGACGAAACTGGAATCTGTCAACAAATCAAATCCGCACCAAATCTGCCGATTCCTTTCGAGATGCCATGGCACAGCTGTAGATGGACGAAACGACGTTGAAATAAAGAAAACTGAGTCCGACGTAGTTTTACATCTAGGCCCCTCTCATGGAAAATTACATTATTACCCTCTCACGACAACCCTTGTCAAATACATTCCTTGAAAGAAATCATTTCGCCTACTTCTTTGTTTGTTAAAAAATACAATATTATTATATTATTATAATAGCTATTTAATTGTCTAGTATTTTTGATAAAATTTAAATAATTTTATTTAACTTAAATAATATTTTGATATAATAGTGTTTAAAAGTTAGAATTTATAATTTAGGATTTAAGATTTAGAGTTTATGTATAACTATATAGCAATTATTTAAGTAGCTTGTACAACTATTTTAACATGAATTTGACTTTTTTGAAATAATTTTGATAAAGTTAAAATTTTTTTTATCAAGTTGATAAATAATTTTTTAATATAATAGTATTTAAAATTTAAATTTTAAAATTTAAAATTTAAAATTTAAAGTTTTAGAATTTAGAGTTTAGTTATAATTATATAGCAACTATCTAATTAAGTAGTTTCTACAAACTTTATAGTAGCTACCTAATAGATTTTACAATTGATTTAAAGTGATTTCGATCAATTTAAAGCAATTTTGATGAAGTTTAAAAAATTTCGACTAAGTTGGTAAAGAATATTTTAGTGCTCATGTACAATAATTAAAATTTTATATTGTAGCAGATATTTAATATACGTTATACTAGTTGCTACAATAATATTAAAAAGTAAGAGTATTGTCAAAAAGTAGGATGCCCTTTTATTTATTTATTTATTTTTGAAAAGAATATCTTTTTGACGATTTATGTGCGTCCTTTTGATTTTTACCTTATAAACTTTCTAATTATTATCAATTCTTTAAAAAAAAATTAATTAGAGGTATATAGTATGAAGTTTAAATCTCTTTACAGAGCTGACAGAGTTAATGAACTTAAACTGCAGATGAAATGGAGCTTCATGGATGCAATTGTAACATTCATTGATTGTAAAGAGGGATTTCTTAATTGTGCATTTTTTAAAAAATAACTTAAGCGTCTTATCTAGGTCTTTACAAAGTGGACGATCTTCCCCTCTGATTCATCCACCAAATAAATCATGAAGTATAAATAGCTCCTTATCCAACAGTCAATATTCTAAATTTTTTTATTAAAGAAAAATATACTACGGTAATTGAGCATCTTGCCATTGCTCCTTACTTGAGGGGCCTTAATCATATATTACTGTAACAAGAAAACGATTGCCAATTGTGGAGATGTTTACCAAGATAATGGAGGATGGTTGTGAGCCGACCACTTCGAAGGCCCATCCCTGATCTTCACGATGGACCTAGCAATTCAATTCAGACTACTTATTGATCTGCCAACAGAGTCTTTCTCTTTGATGCCTTCTTCCACAAGGAGCTCGATCCTATCGGTCGCACTGCTGTCACACTCTCTCATAATCAATTTTCTTTGATAGAAGGGTAAGTAACATATATCCAATCGCACGTAAATGATCTAACTTTATATGTCTTTTTTGTGAGTCTTAATTTCCTTTTTCCCCTTGTGCTTTTCCATCTAACTAAACAGTTTCAGAGAGAAAGACAGCTGATGAGCACTTTTTTTCACTATATATATATATATATAATTATAATGATCCTGATCAGCTCCTTTTTTTTTTCTGAGTCAAACAATTTACAAATTAAGATTGCGATCCTGATCGTCTAGTCTCGTCACATGAAAAAGATCTAGCCAGTACTCGTTCAAAGAGACATGCATCTTTGTCCTGCTCCCGATCTCTTGTCCCATCTGTCTGAACTGAAGCCATTGCATTTAATTAGTCCCCAAAGAGAGCTAGCTCCTCCTCCATGCAATTATATATATATATAGATCGATCGAGCAACAGTAAACATGGCAGTAGGATCATACTGATCATCATCAGCTAAAGGCGACTGGTCCAAATTAATTAGCATCATCATCGATCTTCTTCTGTGTAGTGTTTTGTGAAAAAGCCAAATTCAGGGACCACAGTTGTAGCCATATCTCACATGTTGGCAGCCATGAGAAGCTATTGTTTTGTGGTGAGTTGCACTCGCTGTGTTCCTATCGCTTCACGGAGTTGATGGATCAATTATTAATTTGTTGTTTTTTAGAACAAATAAAACGTATAGGCACATGGAATTTCACGGAGTACATGATTATCAATTTTCTTTTATCGATCGTGTCGTCTTTGAACTAGAAGGTGAGGCTTGGCGTAATGGTAAACTTGTTCCCTTGTGATTTAACGGGAATGTTTAGTAGTTATTTCATAACTAGGTTTATATCATATAATGCAAAAGGAAGAAAAAAAATGATGAGCATTGATGTGGCGAAGCGATGACATGCACCTTATCAAGGTATACCAACGATAACGTAACTCAGTACAGCTCAATCGGTTAGACTACGTCTCCTTCGACTAGACTAATCGAGAGGCTTGTGATACCGTGGAGTCTCGGAACTAACACGTGGTCATTGATGGAATATTACATGGTTGAGAAATAGGAAAGAGAGGAATCATCAGGTCTAGGGGCCTAACCTCTACAACCGCTCGGCATCATGCATCGACACTATCTTAGCTTTGAGTCTCGACCTCGAGTTCCAACCTTGACACTTACTCGGCATCACGAGCTGACCTCATCTTGGCCTCGAGTCCTGACCTTGAGCTCCATCCTCGGCATTGGTTCGGCATCACGTGTCAATCTCATCTCAACCTCGAGTCTCGACCTCGAGCTCCAGCTTCAGCATTGGCTCGGCATCACGTGCCGACCTCATCTCAGCTTTGAGTTTCGACCTCGAGTCTGCTTAATCTCAAGAGTCGATCAGCCTGCACAATCAAGGGAGTCTAAGATTATTTCTTCGAGAAATTAAAATATCCCTAAAAGACATGGACTATCAAAATCTTTTTAAAATTGGAACGGGTATTTCAGAATATTTTCTAAACAAATGCTAATATTTCGGAGACCAACTCTATAAAAGGTTAACCTTTTATAATTTCCCCAAGCCTTTAATCTTCTTTCTCACGTAAAACTCTAATTTGAGCGTTGGAGTGGCTTACCAAGATTCACCTCCGACGCTATTTTAACTCTATTTTTGAGTACTTTTTCATGTCTCTTTATTTCTCCGAACGACTATCTTCGAGGAGCATACACGTCAATAGTTCATTGACGAGTTGCTTAATCATCCACAATATATTGACAAGAACAAGCATGATTAGTGAATAGAAATTTGCATTGTGACTTGAGCTCTCTTTCTTATTAATGTTCTTTGGGTAAAAGTCAAAATACACCCCTTTTTTATCAATAGTCAAAGAGACATTCTATATTAATTTTTTATCAAAAGAGTACCTCACCCTTATAAAATGACACAATTATCTTCCAGTATTATTCTCATTATTATCATATTTATATCTCTTGCCTGAATCTTGAACTGATCAGGCACGTTGTAGTAGCTACGAAATTATAACTACTATAACATAAAATTTTTTTAAGAAAAATTATTCAGAGCATCCGAAAAGACTTTAAATGATATATTTTAGGTCTGAAATCGAGTTGTTATGGATTCTAACCTAGTAATCAATTGTAGATCTCTGAACGAACATCGATTTAATATATTATGTGTCACGTGGTTCAATCTAAATCAAAAGTTATGACCTCTCAAAGTTTTGTTGGGATCGCCCAAGTTTAGGATTTAATATTCATATTACGGTTATGAAACTGTAACTACTACAACTATTTAACAATTACGAAATCGTAACTACTACAACTACGTGGTAGCTCAGTTATAGTAGCTACAAAATCGTAGCCGTTACAACGTGAATGTTCAATCATAAATTTTGAAAGACTAATTTTTTACCTGGGTTGAATCTCATGACGCATAATATATCAAATTGAAGCTCGATCAAAGATCTATAACTAGTTATGGGGTGGAACTCATAACGACCCGATTTCAAACTTAAAAAATATCATTTAAATTTTTTTCAGAGAGGAACCGTAGCAACTACAACTGTGTGTGAACTCAATTGTTGTAGTTATAAAACCATAGTTGTGATAATTGTGTGACAACTTAGTTATAGCAGTTTCAAAATCGTAGTTATTACAACTGCGTAGTAGCTAGTGATGCAGGATTGACACAGGAGAAGCTTACTTTCAATAGATCATAACTTTTGACTCGGATATCAGAACGAACGTGATCAATTGTTAATCGAAGCTCTTTTAGAGATCTCTATTCGATATACCAATTGTGAAGCTCGTATCAACCTAGTTTCAAATTCATCAAACATCGAATTTAGTGCCTTTTTGAAGGCTCCAAATATTTTTTTTATTATTTTTGATAATTTTAAATTTTTAGGGTTTAAAAGTATTTTTGTCTTTTTCAAGTTGAGGTTTTATTTTGGGTATCTTTAAACGTCTGTCTAGTTATTTTTGGGGGACTTTTGATTATTGAATAATTTTTTTTTTGATAAAATTCCTAGAGATGGCAGTGCAGGGGCTTCTCTTCATTTTTTTTTAACTTTTCATGTTTATTTTCTCTACAATTCTCCTCTAATCTTCCACCTCTAGAATAATCTCTATTCTGTTCGACTATATATAACGTGTTCGATTTAGGTGGAAGATTAGATAATAATGAAAATAGTGCTGAAGGACAATTATATCATTTCACATGCGGTGAGACACCCTTTTACTAAAAAATCAATAATGGGCGTCATTTTGACAATTTGATAAAGAGGGCCACGTTTTTTACTTTTGTGAATGTTCTTTTTAGGTAAAAATCAAAAGGGTGTCCCAAATTAAAAGAAATATCTAATAAGCATCCATTTTCTAAAAAAAAAAAGTCAAAAGACACCCTATCAGATATTTTATCCCCATAATATCCTTTATTCCAGCGTTGTTGTAGCAATTATCAGAAATTGCTATAACATGTAAAAGCTACCGAATAGTTGTTACAACATTGTTCTTTATTTTCAGTCTTATTGTAGCAGTTACGACTAACTGTTACAACGTATAATTGATATTCTATTGTTGCTATAATATGTAACACTTAATACAATACTATTGTAGTGTTGTAACTGCTACGCTACAAGTAGTTGCTACAATTATTTTATAGTGGCTTTGATTGATTTAAAATAATTTTTGATAAGTTTAAATAATTTTATCAAATTGATAAATAGTATTTTGATATAATAGTATTTAGAGTTTAAAATTTAGGATTCAAGATTTTAGAATTTAAGATTTAGTTACAAGTGTGTAGCAACAGTTATTAGTGGCTGCTACAATATAAAAATCATTTATTTCACTTTAATCAAATTAAACTATAAATTCTAAATTCTAAACACATTGTAGTAGCTACAAAATAGTTTCTACATAATATAATAGTTATTCATAACTGCTACAATAAAGTTGAAATAAAAGGCATTCTAGAGATAAAATATTTGACGGGGCATGCATCTTTTGACTTTTTTTTTTAACATCCTTTTGATGATTATATATATATATAAGTTGGGGTGCTTTTTTTTATTTGTTCCTTTTATTTATATATATATTCTTATTGTAAATAGCAAAGTGAGGATGACAACAGAATTTTATATTAAAAAATAGCCAATAAAGATTTTGATTTTTTTTGTAAATTTTTCAAGGCTATATAAATTTGAACTTTGTAATAAATTTTATGAAATATTTATAAATTCAAATTTCAGAAATTAAATTTTATAAAATTTGTATTCATTAGATTCAAATATTTTTAATATTTTTTTAAAAAAAAATAAAAATCAGATTCCACAACTATAAATTCTTCTAATAGTATTTTGTAGAGATTTTATGAATCAATTTTTTTAAATTCTAAGTTAAGTTTATAAAAGTTGAAATTTATTTTTGAAAACTTTACTTTTTGTAATAAAATTTTATAAAAAATCAATAATCTAAATTCTTATAATAACAAATTTCTATTGAAGATGCTATATAAATCCATTACTAGATAGGAAAGATAAAAGAGGCATATATTGGAAAAGGGTGCTTATTTTTTCCTCTTAAAATTGAACTTAACAATTATAAAGTGTCTCTAGTATTATAAAATTGAACAGTTTTGCTTCAAAAACTTCACTCTACATATAAATGCTAATGGCTCATATCTGTCAAGTCAATATTATAAAATTGGTATTATATTGATCTGAAAATAAGGACACTCTTAATTATCAGATGAAACACAAATATAATTACACAGATAACAAACCTTCAATCAAGTAAATATGACTCAAATATCTCAACAGATGCTCAAAGATATGTATAGTATTTATCAGGCTAATTAGCTTCCCATAAATCTCATCAAATAACTATTGATAATTATCATATCACTAGAATACATCCACTACATGATGTGCCGTCTCATAATAATTTGATAGGACGCTAGCTAGCTGACTCAGTACAATCTAATATATATGGAATTAAAGTTCACATAGTACATAGGACATATGGAACATAACCCAACTAGAAACTACAATTAGAAGTTACTTATATGCAATTACTTCTTCTTCAGCTTAAATTTCTTTGAAAAGTTCGATTATTAAATTTGATTCATAAATTTTAACTTGGATCCACAATAATGGATTCAATATGTTTCATGAATCTCGCAAGTAAATAGCATGCATGCGGAGACAAGCAGTACTTGAATGTGGTACCTTTGATCAGTCATCAGATCAATATGACACAGCCAGTATTGCTTCATTTTTCAGAAAAAAAAAGTAATATCTGCATATATATATATTTAACCGTAGAGTTCTTCTTGGCTTTCATTCAGTATTTTGAGTCGATTCGATCGAACAAAGGGCACCTCTATTGGGTCATGGGTAATGTTAATTAGCATAAAATTACTGTACATATGTGCTGCTAGCTGCAGGCTAGTGACTAGTGCTGTACTGTGCTCTTTTGTTGCTTAGCTAACAGAAGGATTTGGGGGGCAATGCAACAACAAAATGGGAGCAAGGAGTTAGGCAAAACATGTGGGGCTGTGAAGGATTATTAATGAGGGGACAGAGACTGCCACCCACTCATTCATTCAATCATAATCTTTTCCACCAGCACCACCACCACCACCACAGGCCACCACCACCTCCACCCTCCCTCCCAAGCCCCAGCCATCATCCTTTTTGCCTCTCCAATATCCTATAATCCCAAAGCATTACAGTTAAGTAAATAGCATCGAACAGCAACAGCAACAGCAACAACAAAAGAGAGAGAGAGAGAGAGAGAGGAATTAACTAAAGCCCTCATTTCATACATACATATCTCTCAGCATATATAAATTTGCATCAGTTTCATATCATCTTCCCCAAATATATCCCTTGGCATATGCAGACAGCTTCATCTCCAGATTAAAAATGTCAGCCCAGATCATACATGAGCAGGTTTGCTACATCCACTGCAACTTCTGCAACACAACCCTAGCGGTACTCTCTCTCTCTCTCTAGTATTTAGTTTTCCATATGAGAAGACTAGTCGTGGTTAGTCACTACTAGCAATTGCAATCAGTAGCTAGGTCTCATGTGTTGGATCTAGAGCTACTAGCTAAGGCAATTGTGGGTATGTAGATCACCAGTTGCATTAAAAAGGATCCTCAACAAGTTTGCTGTCTAATTTTTGTTGAAATTGGCCAGTTAGATCATACATATTTCATGCTGCACGCCCTTTAAAAAAACCCTAAAACAAAATATATCAGCTTTTGAAGACCTCGTCTCAAAATTAGGTTGATCTGAGAAGGGTCTGTTTAGCAAATATATTCTCAAATGGCTATGTGTTGATTGATCAACTAACAACACATATCTGTTAAGTGAATATTCTGTGCAAAATCACAAAACCCTGGAGCTCTAATACCGTAGCTTACTCTAGTCTAGGGTTTTGGACCATCTTCACCACATTAGCTTCTAAAATTTTATGGAAGCCGGAATCATAATACTATTTTCCTATAAATAACTTGGTCAGTGAAGATGGTGGCTTCTTTACTTGCTTTCACTTATTCAGAGAAGTGTCAGCAGTATGAATAAAGTGGCTACTTGCAGAGAAGCAACTTTCTTTTCCTTTTTTTTCTTTTTCATTTTCTCCTCTTTCTGCTGTTTCAGAGAGGCCAGTCTATCTAGCTAACTATATTACGCACTTTCTCTATGAGAAAATTACAATGGAGCTACCAATTCTTGCAAAGATAAACATTGAGAAAAGAAGTCCCCAAAAAATTCTTTGAAACAATGGTACATGGAAAGTGTTTTCCCAGCAAATTAGGTGACTTCTTTTATCCATAGGGCACTCTTGTTTCCACTCCTCTCCTTCTTCCTCCTCCTTCCTACTGGTGTTTTAGCTACATGGTAATCAAAACTGAGATCTCATGGGCAGCGGCATCACTCGTATAATTTGAAGCTTTTGACCTCGCTAAATCTCTTTGTTTGTTATTACTGATGCAGGTTAATGTTCCTCGAAACGTGTTCAACATTGTGACAGTGAGATGTGGGCATTGTTCTAATCTGCTGTCTGTCAACTTGGGAGCTTCACCTCAAGCCTTTTCTTTTCAGGTCAAATTAATTATATTGGTTCACTAGCTAGTTCTTGACAAATGATTTCCAAGTTAAACCTGTTGGTGAAAAATATAAGTCTTGTGGTATTAGTTCGATAATTTCATCGTGCATGTGCAGAACTATAACTTTGGATCCCAAAGTGATAGGTTGGATCTTGGCTCCTCCTCAAAATATACCATGAATTCCTTGATGTACTCGATCCAGGACGATCAGCAACTTGTCGCCTTACATAGTAAGCACCTTCATTATCTCCTAATCCTAATTAAACAATTTTAGAGTTAAACATAATGAATTAAACTTCAAAATACATACTTCACATGGAAGAACTAGCTCAATCTGGACCTTAATCTCAATATATAAATTTTAAGCCCAAAAATTTTCGAGATTAAATGTCTGACTTCTGATAGTTACATTAAATATCATACGGATAACTAGAAAAAAGAATTATTTCAAGAGGAATTATTATTAATTAATTGTTGAAGGGTGATATTCTACTCTCTCTCTCTAAGCCCTCTTCTCGGTCTTTCATCCCTATTCAAGTGATTCATGTTCAGTCAATAAGCTTTTTAATATCTTTTTTTCTTTGTCATTAGCTCCAGAGAAGAGGCAACGTGTTCCATCTGCATACAACAGATTTATCAGGTGAGAATGCAATAATTAATAGGAATGGCCATTGATTTAATCTGTTTTTTAGAAGGAATAATAGTAATAATAAAAAGGATATTAAATGATATTTGCATATATAAATGAAATCTAATCTTACCAAATGCTATGCTACAATTCAGAAATGCTTCATGTTTTGTTTCTTTAATGCAATATCTTCTGGTTCTTTTGCAAAGTTAAAAAAGCTTGAATCGTTTTCAACTATAAATATGAGTTTATAATTCTTTGAGGTCTCTCATTCTATTTAATACCTTGTAAAGTGCTGGCATGCTTAAACGCATTAATTCACAATTTAATACTTATGCTTATTTCATAATTTAGATTGTAATTAATTATGGTTGTATATCAATTGTTTGCAAGGGAGGAGATACACAGGATCAAAGCCAACAATCCTGATATCAGTCATAAGGAAGCTTTCAGTGCTGCAGCAAAGAATGTGAGTATATATAATTGCACATACCAATTATACTAATTTATCCACATATTATTTAATGTTTCCCTTCATGATTCACTCAAAAACAAAAAGAGATAGACAAATACAATGCAAGCATACAAATTAAGTAATATGTTGGCCTAGCTAACTAGCTAGTTCCTTGATTTATATATATTAATTTAAGATTTATGTTTCCTCGATATATATATTTTTTTTCTAAAATGAAAAATATAATTGGAGTGTGATGATGTATATATGCAGTGGGCACACTTCCCTCACATTCATTTTGGGTTGAGCCTTGATGGTAGCAACAAGCAAGTGAAGCTTGATGAAGGCATAGGAGCACCAAGGGGAGGAAAAGGCCCTGGCTTCTATTAAGCATATGTATATAATTGATCATATAATATTATGATCGATTCATATTACTGGATCTAATTCCATATTGAACTTTGATAATGCAATATGACTTCGCACTATATTGTTAGAAATAACTGGTATTTATTTGAGTGCATATCATGCCATTTCATTTCAGTGTGTTTGCTTCACATTAATTATTACTTGGAATATAAACTTGGTTAACTATTTAGTCATGAGAGCTTAAAATTTACTAAATTATAGTGGAAAATTAAAGTAAAGCATAGATTTTAGATATATCTATAAGCTTTCTTGATTTGTAGTATTTATTATTTGTAGATGATATCATAGAAATTAATGAGATTGTAATTGAATTAAATTAAAAAAATTTGATTATGGAATAAAACATTAGATTTTAAACTAAGTTGAACAAAATTAAATATATAAATATAGTCTTGTTAGTAGGAAAAGAGATACAACAAATAGCAATTAGTAAAGAATAGATGTTCAAAGTGTAAGAGTGTATATATGCCTAAAAAGTTAAGATAGTAATTTAAATATTGATAGAACCTAAATAAATTTTAATCAGTTGAAACAAATTAGCGTTATGAAGATGATAAATTATTTTTATTAAAACTTTTAATAGATTTTTATGATTAATACATATTTTTCTCTTAATAATATCCTTATAAGAATTCAAGCCTTCTCGTTGGGAAAATATGTGCAACTTATAATTCATTTACTTCCACATTTAGTTTGCAATACCAATCACTTTCTAAATCCATCCCAAAAGAGGTCTGTGTATTAATATCTGAAAGAAAAAATAAATAAATCATGAAGCAGAGACTTGTGACTTGTCATCAGAGAGTTAGGGAAGATAACAAAAAGCACACTTTTTTCTGAGAAAGTTCAATTAATTGCTGAGACTATAGATCGAGGAGAAGATAAAAAAACACTACTGCCAGTAGTACAATACTGAGATAATAGCTAGCTCATATGTACGAGATTAGAAGTTAATCAGAAGGTAAAATTTCACTTGAAAATATTGGTGAGAGAAAAAAAAATGGAAGATACACTACTAGTTCACCCCTTCCTGCGTACTAATATTTCATTGCATGACGTTTTCCACGAGAGATCGCATAGTAAAGACACTCATAGAGAGAGAGAGGTTATTGGGTAGCAATGAAGCGTCGTTGTCTACAGTGATTCAGAATGTGCAAAGTTCACTGGCATTCACTTCCCTCCAAACCAAACAGGGCTCTCTCTCTCTCTCTCTCTCTCTTCACTTCTTTCTTGCCATCCAAGTTCTTACCAGTAATTATGATAAAAGTTCTACATAATTGTGAAACCAATTAATAAGATTAGAAGAGGTGAAGGACAAAAGGTACTGAGCGTGGACCCACGGTAGTAGTGTTTATAATCGATCGAATCAAATTGATCATAAAATAAATTAAATCATTAAAATGATTATTTAAATTTAATTTATAGTTTTTTAAATTTGATTTGAGTTTACTTCGTTTAAACGCTATCAAGTTCTTAATTCAAATTTATCCATGAATGTTCGATGCATTCAAAATCTACATGCGAGGGCGCGTGTGCTTTAGAGGTGGATTATATTGATCAACTAAATGGCGAGAGATGAAATAGGAAGAAAGAAAGAAAGAATAGATAATAACATTACTGTGCAGGAGGAGGAGAAGAGAAAGAAGAGAAAGAGCTAGGAGGAGGAGGCGCATGCACGCGGGGTAGGTGGTTTCTGCAGCACCACAAACATCGGGCTCCATGTCCCACTTTAATTATGCGGCTACATCTCCTGTCAATCCGCATTGGATTTCATGGCAGTGTTTGCAGCCTGCAGCCTGCCGCCTGCTTGCCTGCCCTGCCCTCCCCACCTGGCCGGTCTTCTTACAATGCCCACTGACACATTAATTTCCCTGTTGTAGAATAATGAATCATTCACTGTGGAAGTATGGCATTGGCTACCTCTCTTTTCTCTTGTTTTTTCTCAACCGGCTTATCCTTGATCTTTTGGATGCGTTCTTGTTTCTGTTTGCTTTTGTTCCAACATATATAATGGAAAACAAGAACGCATCCAAAAGATCAAGCTAAGGATAATGGAAACGGATTTACATTTTGATGATATATATATATACGTTCCCACTTACATGATCATGCATGCCATGCCATGCCTGCTGGTGAAAAGACAAAGAGATAGGTGAGTGACGTTTCATGGTTTGACACGACCCTCGACGTAAATCCGAAACGTCATTTCAAGCTAAGTGTTCCCCACTTACCACAGGCCTTGCAGGACTCACAGCGCCTGCACCGATATGAGAAAAGCAAGAGAAAGAGAAACCAGAGAGCGCATGCATCAATTATTGAAGAACAGGGATCCAAAAGAAAATAATTAATTCTGAGATTTCTAAAATTGATTTTTATTTGAAAAATTTTAGGACAATTGAGAGGTACATGATGTTTTTTTCCTTCTTCTTCCCATTTAATTAGTAGCCAAACAACTGAACCACGATTCCAAAATGAAGTACTCGTACCCAAAGAAAACATGCAGTTGGATTGAGATTAACAAAAAAAGTGTCATATCTTTGTTTGGAAGAAGAGAATAAGAAAGAATTGTTGGCACTTTGATGAAAACTAACTTGTTATAATATAGTTTTGAGTTTAGTAAACCAAGGTTTGATGCTTGTTGTTTCAACCTTGGTAGGGGAATAGTACACCGAGGGAGGTTTCATATAAATGGGCTCTTATATTTCTCAAAGGAGAGTTTAATGGTCTCCAAATGGACGTACGACATATCGAATTTGGAATAGTCAATACAAACTGCTCTGCTTGATTCTGTCAACATATCTGAAGTCAAAAAGTTCATTCTATAGAAATCTACTACAGAGCAACAGTGATCCCACAACCCTGTCAAATGTCAACGGTGCCTTGAGAAAGTCAACAGCAGGCCAAGCCTGCCTAATGAAACAGAGCTGATCCAGTGGATCCAAGAATCTCTGGATTTGCCTATGTCAATTCACAGAATGGTGACCATTGAGATCCTTATGATTCCAAAGGTCATGAAAGCCCAGCAAAAACACTCAAAATGATGCATTAATCTTGATCGGTTCTTCAGATACTGAAAGTTTTTACAGGACATGGCGATCATTTACATTGAAGTATGCAGTTTGATTCAATTCAAGATCTCAAATTCTGGATCTCTGTTCCCCTTTTCATCTCAGTTTATATGTATATATGCATCTCATGGCTGCCTTGCTAGTGGAATCGCCTCAGCGAGCGGCGTCGGCATGGGGCTCGGTAGCGGCGACGTGCGGCAGAGCGGGCACGTCGGGCGCGACCTCAGCCACGGGTCGACGCACTGCAGGTGGAACGAGTGCCCGCACTCCGTCAGCGCTCTGAGCACCTCCCCCTCTTTGAAATCCGACAAGCATATGGAGCAGCTCGACGCCGCGCCGCCCCGCGAGTACACCGCCTTCGGGTAGCTCATCAGCGTCGCCTCGTCGAGCCCCGCCGCCTCCACCTCCTCAACGTCCGTGGTCGCCTGCTGGCCGGATCCACCGGTGCCGGCTCTGGTGCAGTACCTGAACGCGACGGTGATGGTGACGATGACGAGGAGCACGCTGACCGACACGCCGAGGGCGTACCGGATCCCATCGCCCCCGTAGGTGCTCAGCGTGCCAGCGGCCGGGTCGAGCGCGGCGGCGGCGGCGGTGTCTGTGGAGTTCATGAGATCAAAAGCATTTGAGGATTCTCTCGTTGTGAAGTCAACTGTGGACGAAGAAGATGGAGCTCGCTTCAATTAATCGAACTGTCGCCTATCGAAGGAAGTTGATCTTTAGAAGCAATATTCATGGTCAATGTTCAAGATTGATGTCATTTCAACATCAAAAAATAGTAAAAGTCAAAGGAATATTTTTTTTCATTATCATCAAATATCTATATTATAAAAAAAATACTTTATCCCTAAATATTTTATTTGTTAGAAAAAACTAATTGAATTAGATCAAACTCAGCAAAATTATGCACGTGCTTTATTTTGGAAAGCCGCATAAGTTTTGTTGCCTCGACCTGTAAAGAAAAGGGAACGCTAGCACACGACCACTCTCTCACTGACGCCGTTGATCTCGATCCCCCTCGCTCTCGACCGTCCAAATTATGCGAACGCTCATTTTCTCCCCATCTGAATACCCTGAAGCCGTAAAGCTCGGCGAGGCCACCGCGACGACGCGATCTGTTCCTGTGGCTGTGAGCGAGGGGAAGAAATCGACGGCGGAATGAGGGCTGTCGTGGCGACGGCGGTCGTGGCGGCGTTTCTGGTGGCGGTGGCGGCGGCTGGTAACGAGAACCACGTCTTCACCCCTTGCGCCGATTCCAAGATCCAGCGGCGGGATGGGTTCACCTTCGGCCTCGCCTTCGCCAACCGCGAGTCGTTCTACTCCAATGGCGCCCAGTTGTCGCCCTGCGACAGCCGCCTCTCCCTTTCCTCCGGTACTGCTCAGATCGCGGTGTTCCGCCCCAAGGTCGACGAGATCTCCATCCTGACAATCAATACCAGTAATAACCCGTCGGTATGCTCAGCTCCTTTACGCATCTCACTTTCCCTACCGGATTGGCTGCATTTTTCTCCGATTTATTTCATGTTTAAATGTCTGGATACGAATCTAGGTTTTTTTTGTGATCTTTGTTGGTTTACTTGATCTGTAGTGGGAAAATTTTGTTTTTTAAAACCATTTTGTTTGGAATACAAAGCAAAAGAAAGCGGAGGTACTCCCTTTGAGTTTTTCAATTATTTATGAGGGAATCTTTGACAAATTTCACATGTTTTTGATCTTTCCAGTGTTGACCAAGTCTTCTAAGTAAAATAAATTGCAGGATAACGAAGAAGACCTGAAGCACTTAGATGAATGACAAATATAAGTATAAATTATATGCAGGGTCTCTGGTGACTGTATTACTGATGAATGATAATTGCAAGTTGTTAAAATTGTGAATTTGTGATCAGAAAAAGACAGTAATGTTAGAAGATAAAAATTCTTTGGAGTATAGAAGAAAAGGACTAGAGACAAGAGGGGAGCTAGAGAGGAGTAACCATTTGTTAGATATTTCCATCAATTAACTATAAACATAATTTTCTTGCGCAACTCTTGTAAATCTAAATCTAAAAGAGAAGTAAATTGAGTGAAAAAGATTAGTGGGTGATTAGATATAACAGAAAAGAAATATAATCTACCAAAAAATTGAAAATCATACAGAGATTCACAGTGGTGTTCATCTTGTTTCCATCCTGTTTCTTTAGTAATACTCACTAAAGACTGATTGCCTTGTGTAGATAATTCCCAATTCCTTCAAAGTGGTGTTCATACTCCAACAGATGGAGACACCACTGGTCAGCGCCATGTCTGCCTTTGTTAAAGCCACCCCGAGTCTCACCTAGGTGCCCAATCAAACTAGGTGAGGTTGGTTCACTATATTTTCTCCCCTGTGCAAATTTTTTACCTTGGGTGTGATGTTGAGTATTGATACTAGTCTAGGCTGAGGTGTTAAGTGTAGAACTAGCATGCCTGATTCTGCACCATCTTGTGGAGTGGTCATAACCCCAAAGATTGAGGCCATTGGTCGATGTCATGTCCAGTGTTGTTAAAAGGTGCCTCAAGGCTAACCCAGGTGCACAAGGCAAACAAGGCAAAGTTGGCGCTTCATTTTTTTTTCCCTTGTGCATGGTGTTGGGTTGAAATGATATGAATATATTTGAAGATAAACAATAGATTGTATTAGAGTGATAGATAGAAGAGGTAGAGTGATATTAATTTAAATAGTACTAGCGATATAGTCATATACAGTAATACTGAATGGAAATGGAGGGATAAGATTCATGTAGCAACCCTATTTAAGACTTCGGATTAATGATGATGATTATGATGGTGATGATGAAAAACAAGTGGCATTAAATATTTTTTATATTCTTTGTTCATGAGTGTAGTTAATTTTGAGTGAAGTAAAAATAATGGTCAAGGCATTGCTTTCTCATTCCAAATCGGGGTTCATTACCCATTACAATCCTAGGTGAGGCCATGGCAAGACTAGACCTTTGTGTGCTCATGAGTGTGGTCAGTTTTGAAATAATGGTCAAGAGCATTTCTCATTCAAAATCGAGGTGCATTACCCGTTATAAGCCTAGGTGAGGTCATGTAGAAACTAGACCATTGTGTACTTCACTCACTAATGGATAATCTGGGTTACCTTTTAATTTTTTTTTATATTCTTTGTGACTACTAAGTACTTTGTATTGGTAGAACCTTATCCAAGTCTTCTAGAATTGTCTTAATTATTGTAAATGTATGTGATTACATGTTAATAATTATAGTAGGAACTAACATGGTTTGCTCTTGTTTATGATATGTGTTGATAAGAAATTGATGATAGATGCCATTTCTGTTTTTTTGGATAATTAAAAAATGTATATGGAGTGTCAGAAAGTACCAAATGGGTCCCAACAAGCTACTCATGTTTGATAGAATATCATATCAGAGTAGATATCTAGGGATCGATATACATGTATTTGCACACACTTGAGTATTCTTTCTAGGTCTAACTGTCCCTCACAAAAAAACTACTATTTTGAGCCTTCCATACATAGTGTATCAATGAAGGCAGGGCAAGGTGCCTGACCTTCGTCAAGGCTCTACCCCCACGGTAGTGTTGTATAAAGACCCGGAGTGCCCTCTGATAGGAGGACATCTCCAGTCACATGTGAAGCCACACCCAATCCTCCTCTATAGTTCCGCAATAGATGGACACCGAAATAATAGATGCTTTTGGGTCTGCTCTGATTGCCCACAAAATGTGCACAGACGATCCTCTAAATAATCCCGCCTATCTCGAGTGGGAAGTCGCCTCTGCGCAAGCATCCAAAATGTGATTGCATAACTGATTGTAGGTAGGTCTTTCACACTGTCCGCACCCATGGCTTCCTAGGACTAGGTAAGAAGTCGTATACCTTTGCCACCCTACCATCCTATGCAAACCAAGCTGCCAGCATATGTCCGGCATTCACAGGTGACTCAGCAACCGCTAAGATGCATTTTGAGTGTATCTTTAATGTTTTTTTTTTTTTGGAATTGTCGTGTTTATACACTTCTTTGAGCTATAGGAATCCTTGTCAGGCAAAATTAATATGTAGCTGCTTTGTCTATCATGTAAGTGGATACACTGAAATTGGATGTTTTCTTTCAACAAAAAAAAATTTTTTTTTGCTCACTAAATGGAGCTTAGGTTCTGAGCTGAAATGCTAGGGTAGATCATAAGGGCCAATTACTACACGAAGTAATTAGATCCAATGATGTAGCAAATCTGTAGCATAGTTGGTTGAGCTCATTCCTTGCTCCTAAGTTGGAGGACAAATTACCACAAATAAACAACTGTCATCCATTACTCTATCTTCAAATTATTCAATTTCCATTGTGAATGCTCTATGGTATCACTTTTATAAGTAAAATACTGATGTCCTATTTTTTTATGTCAGTTTGCCCGCCTGGCGATGAATTCATGACTATTTAGCCTCTTTCTTATCCACCCTAGCTATTGAGTTGTGTTTGTATTGAAGCATGGTGCAAAATTATAGTATTTCTTAATCAAGTTTAATCTGGCTATCTTCCTCTCTTATCCTGCCCAACCCTTGCTCGATCCTTCCTTGTTACCCAACCCTGCCAACAAGGAGGATGAGGGAAGCAGAAGCCCTGGGAACTCTGTCATTGCCCCTCTTCCCATGATTTGCTAAGGCACTTAGAAACAAATGCTCATGGCACTAGATCAAACTTCACAGAAGTGAAACTCTAGTGCCAATTGCAGAAAAATCCATGTTGGACTAATAAGAAGAAAGATGAAGAGGAGGAAAATGGAAAAGGAGTTCATGAAGAGGATGTAGTAGAAGAGGAAGAAGAAGAGGTAAGAAAAGAGGAGGAAGAAGAAGAAGATCAGAAAAGTTCATTGAGATGGATATGAAGTGAAAAGGGCAGCCCGGTGCACGAGGCTCCCGCCTTGCGGGGTCCGGGGAGGGAATCCAATGTACGCAGCCTTATCCTGCCTTTGGCAAGAGGCTGTTTCCAGGATGGATATGAAGTGAAAGATGGGAGAAATTCATGGAGATCGAGATGGAGATGGAAAAAAGGATGGGGAGGAATTTATGAAGATGGAAGAAGAAAGTGCTAACAGAGGTAATTCAGGTGGTTAAATTGGAAAAAATCTCTTTTAGGGGTCAGAATCAGAGTGCAATATCTCTTGGAGGATAAGCTGTATTTTTGTTTTTCCGCTAAGGTAAAATCCATTTGACCTACAAGCTAAGTATCCAACATAGCTGATACACTTGCTTGTTATCTATAGCCGTGCTAATTGACTAGATGTTCTTGGTATCTGGAAGCAAACATTCCCATTTGTAAAGTAATGGATATTTGACATATTATCCATGTTTCCAATTTTCATTACTTTATGATATTTATTGCATTTTAAGCATCCAAGGATATTATTGCTAGTTGTAACTCTCTCTTTTCCTTTTGCACATTATAATATATATGATGTTTTCCAGTGAACCTTGATAATATATGTTGGCATTAAATAGGAAACAATAAGCTAGAGGAATATGAATTCTCTTGATTTAACTTGAAAAAACTTCCTTGAAAAGATTAAGAGGGATCATCATTCATGAAATTTACCCATTACAGGCTACCAATGTGGGATTCATGGTTGCATTTGCCGGCCGGAAATATGCGGCTCGTTCCATTCCCATTTTTATTGGTAACAGCACTTATGCAGTAACCAGCTTTACTCTGGTATGCTTCCAGTTGTGTGTTGAGACATGAATATCTATCCCACATATCTGTGATGCTCTCTCTCTCTCTTTCTCTCTGTAGGTTCTTGAATTCAAGAAGGGCAGACTCCAGAACCTATACTGGAAGCGAGATGGTTGCGGTTCTTGTACGAACGGAAAGTCAGCTTTTGTTTGCCTCAACAATCAAGTTTGTGCAATCAGGGCGTCTAGCTGCAAAACCCAGGGCGGTGCCGTCGACTGCAGCATAGGTATACAACTGGCCTTTTCAGGTACTGATAAGCACCATGCCGTTCTCAATTCATGGTACGAGGTGTCCAATCTGAAGCAGTACTCTCTCTTCGGATTGTACTCGAACCTCAGGGACTCTCTCACCAGCCAGTATAACAAATTCTTCTAAGGTCTCTTCTGATGTGAATATTTGGCTCCTGGACTCTACTATTCTGTAAGCTTGCTCTATTGCGTGGGTTTTGATTAGTGACTGTCTCTGTCCATCGGATTTGTTGTTGCTACTTCATGTTCAGAGCCCGTGGTCGATTGTTTAATTTCTTCTTGTTGTGTCCTTGTGATTCTTTGATCGAACGATCACCTTCTGACGTTTGAAACCTCGCAGGTTTTTACTCATCCTGCGACCTGTTGCCTGAGTAAGTGCAGAGTTGGAGCTCCAAGCTCCCTTTGTTGAATGGTCATCTCCTATTTGCTATGTGAACCGTTTTAAGTCAATACACACGTATCTATATATATGTATATATAGTTTATACAGCAGATCATGCCGAATACATAATTTCCATCTGAACATACTCCACTGTCGAGTTAAAAGTTTAAACATATCTTAATGAAGAACTTTTCCCGCGTGGGATAGAGAATAGAGATAGTTTCTTCACCCTCGTTCTTCAGACCATTCCAAGGTGCTAAGTTCATTTGTAGTCTTGACTTCACGCAGGAGAGACGAGTCTGTCTTCCGAATCATTCATAGCCTCGGGGAGAGACGACCACGGTCTGCTTCAGTCACAATATGGTTGCGTGTGATTTCCTTGAGCGAGGTGCAGCCGCTTAATGCCATTGTGAGTTCGAATTCATCGCGAAGCATCTGCAGAACTTTCCTCACGCCAGCCTCGCCTTCAGCAGCCAAAGAAAACACCACTGGCCTTCCAATCTAGTTAGTTACCAGAGAGACAAATGTCATCAAGGAGCATAGATCATAATGGACTTGAAGAACCATGGTCATTTTCAACTTACAAATATTCCAGAAGCCCCCAAGGCTAAGGCCTTGAAGACATCGGTTCCCCGGCGAACTCCGCCGTCCAGAAAGACTGGAACTCGCCCCTGTGCAGCTTTCACAACCTGAATTTGGCACCATTGCTCTACTTCAGGAATGTTTTAGCAGATGAAAAATCGAACGGAAAAGTTTAATTTTGCTCCATGCAGATACCTCTTCTAAAGCGCTGATGGTAGCTGGAACGTAGTCGAGCTGGCGAGCTCCATGGTTGGATACAATGATACCAGCTGCACCGGACTGAATGGCCAGCCTTGCTGCATGTTGGGAGTGAAAGGTCGAAAATGTATGTCTAGTATTCGACTTAAGTAAACATGCAGGCTCAAGGATCAGAATGCTTACTGTCCTCTGCAGTGAGAACTCCTTTCACTAGGATTGGCATAGTTGTGATCGTCTGCAACCACTTCACATCCTATAAATAGTTCAAAAGGATCAGTATCAGTAGCGAGAAATATTAGGTAGAGTTCAGTTTAATGAATTAGCATACCTTCCAGCTCAGTGTTCTGTCAATTTGGCCAGCAACATATGAGGCAAGCCCAGAATCATTAGCCTACAAGTCAACCAGAGACATTTTAATCAAGAAAATAGGTGTATCAACTCTTCTAAGAACGTAGGTAAATTATAAGGCTCACCTGATCCATCTTCCCAAGGTCCAAGCCCTCAAAGTTTTTTAAGGTCAAAAATGGTGGCAGGACGAATCTGTAATTGAAGTATTGTAAACTGCATAAGAACCTGAACTAATATTCAATCAAGGGGGAAATAGACCACTGCACCTGTTCTTGATGTCGGCTTCCCTCCGGCCAAGTCTTGGAGTATCAACAGTGAGGGCTATGGCCTTGAACCCAGCTCTTTCTGCTCTTCTCACGAGTTGTGCAACTACATTTCTGTCTTTGTAGACCTGACAAGTAATAGAGGAATGAAATAAGCTGAGATCATGGAAACTTACAGGAAATGAAGTTACTCATCAGGTCAAGAAGATAGCTTACATAGAGCTGGAAGAATCGAATTCCCGGCCCTGTTGAGGCAACCTCTTCCACACTGGAAGTAGCCCAAGATGAGAGTGTCTGTAACAGAAACATTAAAGTGACTAAGTCGATGATATTTCACTTGTAGCTAACAAAACGTACAGAGGAAAAGAACAAACCATTATGGTGCCAGCGGCTGATGCTGCTCTTGCTGTTGCATATTCTCCTGTAATGTTGCCAAAGCAGTAACATAAACAAAGAATCTGCTATGGTTAATGAGTTTAGAAATTAATATGAATTCATTAATGATCCTCAATTGAAATCATACCATCAGGATGGGCCATCTTCTGAAAGGCAGTGGGAGCGATCATAATCGGCATTGATATCTTAAATCCTAATACAGTGGTGGTCATATCAATCTTTGAGACGTCGATGAGAATGCGTGGGCGAAATCTGTTTTACGATCAAACATCATGCAGCATAAGATAGAATCACCAAGAACACCAAATAGATCATTAATCCGTTGTGTTTTGATAGAGGAAGACCAGATGAAGGTCAAATCATTCAGCTAAGTCATGCTTATTATTAATAGATTATGAAAGCATAGATTAAATCCATATTAATCTCAATAAACACAAAGAAGAAGAGAGAAATTTGCCACACTTAAAATTGATTTGGCAGATAAACAGTTATTTTCATTCATTCATTTATTTATTTATAATATAACAGAAGCATAAATTCAAATACAGTGGACAACAACATGTTCATGCAAATTGATGTGTTCAGGACTTCAGGCCATGCAAATCTCTTGAAGTCCATTAACTGCTTGTGAGTTTATAAATGTAAAAATTTGGTTGAATTTTTTTTTTTGAAAAAAAAAGTTCAGTATTTTTCTTTTCAGGAAGATTTTTTGAAAAGAAACTAACAAGCAGAACAGAAGCTAGCAAAATCTTAGCGAATCAACACAAAAGAGCAAAAACATAAAAGAAGAAACAAGGTAAGGGATTGCTTACAAGATCCTCCAGAAAGCTTCTCTGTTCTGCTGCAAGGTCCATTGGTCTTCTGCGCCCGAGGCATAGTAATCAAACGCCATCTTGGGCAGCTTCTGCTTGGCAATGGCCTCATACTCCATCACGTTGGTGACCTCCATGCTCATGATTTTAGCCCTCAACCAACCTACAAAAAAGAAAATAGAAACTATAAATTAAATAACTCAATACAAATTGTGCAAAAAGAAAGAAAGAAAGAAAGAAAGAAAGAAAGAGAGAAGAGAGAAACTAACCTTCCTTGCTGATAGCAGGAGAGAAATGAAGCTACGGAGTGTGTGGAGTGGAGGACAGTAAATATATGGGCTGGGGATGTGAGATGGTGGTTCGTTTGTTGGTTTGCAGGAGTTAGAACAAGGGTTCCAAAAGACAAACGATGAGGTTGGAGGGGTGAGGAATTGGTCAGCAAAGGAAGGGGGTGGTATGGGCATTTCAGGGGTGGGTTTTGGATTAGCTTTTGGAGGTGGCAATGAAGAAGTGCATCTCCAACACTGCTTTCTCATCCACAACCGTTGGCTTGCAGTTCTACATCCCAAAAATTTTCACATACAGATATATTTTTCTTCTGCTAATTATCCAAACAATTGGAAACCATCACCACTGCCATATCCTAAGGGGAGTAAGAAAAAGAATTAATAGAAGCCACAGAATTTCACAAATATTCTCCATATTTTGATAAGGATAAAAGGTACCAATCAAGCAATTAGTCCTCTCTTTTTCTACCATTTCAGTCTAGTTTTTGTATATAATTTACTTTTTAATTTTATTCTAGATTTAATTACCAGACTAATATTATAAAGGTGTTGAATTAAAAATTTAGAGCTATTAGATTGTATCAAATTTCACCACTGCCAAGGATTAATTCTTGTTTTCTAGCTACATTCTGATCCCTTTGAATCAAACGTTAGTCGTTTGGGGTTATCATGGTCCATCAGACTCGTCTAGCACATGAGAATGATAGAAGACAAATTCAAACACAAACTTGGTTCACTCCATTATCTCAACAGTAGTACACAAACCACAAGCCACAGCACAGCATGCCTTATATATATATATATATATGTAACTAGATCATAGCTAGGTTAGATACAAGATAAAAGCAAAGGTATTAATTCTCCATGCATGCATGACGTGCATATTATTCACTAGCTCGTCCACTCCAAGTCAAGATATGCTGCATCAATCAGATCAGAACAGTGAACAACAAATTAATAGATCGATAGAAGCAGCGGCGGTTCCTAAGGCATAACTGAATTGGCATATTTGCAAAAGATTGAAGCAGAGGCTAATTAATCAAACAGCATGCATGTGTAATATGTACTAGCTCGTTGCAGTCAGCGTCCGAGCTGGAAGGGAAGGGCATCGGGGTGGCGCAGGAAGCCGGCAGCACAGCAATGTTGGCTTTCTCTGCACGTACGCCGCCGCCTGCTTCAGGCAGTTTGCAGACGTACGGCACGGCGGTCGACCGCGGTGAGCGCCAAGTTGCTGAGAAGGCGGACGCCCCCGCAGCAGACTGCGGCCGGCTGGGTCTCATAGCCGAGCAAGTAAGGCAGGCTTGAGACCCAATTCATTGTCACTTCTTTTTTTGTGTTTATAACTCCAATTACATTAATTTCCTTGATTGCACAAAATCAATCAATTGCACTTGAGAAATAGTTTAATTTTGACCATATATACAAATCATCAAAATTAGGGGTCTGTAAACCTCCATTGAAATTGGAGATTGCCCCGGCTTTCCATGCAAAAGGAAGCCAGTTTGCAGAATCTGTATCTCAGTGTGGTCCTCATCAAAGAAAACAATGATCAACACAGTTCAATTCTCGAGTCTCCGGGAAGAAAGGACCGATTTTGAAGAGATGTGCAGCTACTGAGCAGATTTCTCAAACATGGAATTCAATGTCTTAATTGTTTCTTGCTTTCCTTGCATCTCTGTCTCTGTTTGAAGCATCCGTCGAAGCTCTGGCGAGACCTCTTTTCATCAACTGTGGCAGCAATTCCAGCATCACGGTAGATGGTAGACAGTGGACTGGTGACTCGATTCCTAGCCAAAACTTCACGTTATCGTCCTTTGGAGTCGCTGCTGCTGCTGCTTCAATGATCTCTAGAAGACCCGATCTATGGATCACTCTATCAAACAGCGCGGATCTTTAACACCTCGGCGAGCTTCAACTTCATAGTGGTTCCGGGGAACTACTTCATCAGGCTCCACTACTGCCCCTTCGATTTTGGCAACTTCATTGCCAGCGGTTCCTCCTTCGATTTGCTCGCCAACAATCTCAAACTGCTCTCTAAACGAGATAGATTGGAAGAAAGCGATCAACAACTCGAGCATCAGTTAATTATCTCTTCAGGGAGTTCTCCCTCAGCGTCAACCTCCCCGAGCTCAGGGTCGAGTTCATCCCCGAACCCTGTTCTTTCTCCTTCGTCAACGCCCTCGAGGTGATTCCGGTCGTCGACAAGCTATTCCCTTCGAGCTCGGGGATTGAGACCATGTACAGGTTAAATGTAGCGGGCGAGAAATCAAGCCAAGCGAAGACCGAGCCCTATTGAGGAACTGGAACTCCGACGAGGAGTTCATGTTCTCGGTCAACGCGGCGGGCAGCATCAGTAACACTTCCAGGGTGACTTACTCGTCGGTCAACGACACCGCCGTCTTCGCGCCGTTAACGGTCTACGAGACGGCGAGGACGATGACGAACAACCAAGTAGTGGAGAGGAGATTCAACATGTCGTGGAGGTTCACCGTGGATTCCCAACTTCTGTTACCTAATCCGGTTGCATTTCTCCGAGCTCGTCTACGACAAGCCGAACCAGAGGATTATTAGGATTTATATTAACAACAAGACTGCAGCGGAGAACTTTGATGTGTTTGTTCGAGCAGGCGGGACGAACAAGGCCCACTCACACCAGCGAATCGGCGCAACTCAGAGTAGCAGAGTCGCTCAAAAACCGACGCATAAGACTCTATGGGGGGCCGTCGCCGCCGCCGCCTTCGCTTTCGTACTAATGGTCGTCGGTTTGTCGGTTTATGTTGGTTTATTACATCCCCAGAAGAAAACGCCACCGAAGAAGAAGAATCCTCGAAGCACAAAAAATGCAGTGACGATGAAGACTTCGTTCAGCTCGAACAAGAATAGGGTCGGGAGAAGATTCACCATGGCAGAGATTAAAATTGCGACCAGGAACTTCAACGAGGCATTCGTCATTGGAACAGGGGGCTTCGGTAAAGTTTACAGAGGAGAGATCGACGAGGGGGTTACGGTGGCAATCAAGCAAGCCAACAAACAATCAGAGCAGGGAATGAGAGAGTTCGAGACGGAAATCGAGATGTCGTCGAAGCTCCGGCACCGGCACTTGGTATCCATGATAGGATTCTGCGACGAGCAAGGGGAGATGGTGCTGGTGTAATGTACATGGAGAATGGCACGCTGCGGAGCCACCTCGTGGGCAGCAACCGGCCGGCGCTGACGTGGCGGCAGCGCGTGGGAACGTGCATCGGCGCCGCGCGCGGACTGCACTACCTCCACACGGGGTCGGAACGGGGGATCATCCACCGCTACGTGAAGAGCACCAACATATTGCTGGATGAGGACTTTGTGGCTAAGGCGGCAGACTTGCGGCTGTCAAGGGACGGGCCGGCGGTGGACCAAACCCACGTGAGCACGGCGGTGAAGAGGAGCTTCGGGTACCTTGATCCTGAGTACTTCCGGCGACAGCAGCTGACGGAGAAGTCGGACGTGTTCTCGTTCGGGATGGTGCTACTGGAGGCGGTGTGCGCGCGGCCGGTGATGGTGATCGACCGGTCCCTGCCGAGTGAGCAGATCAACCTGGCTGAATGGGCACTGCGGCTAAAGGAGGTGTGGTACTCTCCGGAGTCCGTGGAGAAGTTTGTTGGCTCAGAATCGATAAAACCACACCTGGCAAGCAAAGCAAGGATAGAAAAAAACAAGAAAAGGCAACGAGTAACAAAACCAACGAAAAGGTGGAAAGTTTTTATTGCAGTTAATTAATGTTCTACACGATTACAACCCTTTAAATAGATCACAAAGGATAAAAATTAATGCTATGAGATCCATAAAAATAGGATCGGCTAAGACTAATCCATAAAAATACGAAAACTTGAGTAATAAGAAACTATCTAGAAGATAAAAACTTAACGACACGTGGACTCAACCTTATCATGTCCGGATTATTTTCTTACAAAGTTTGTGGAGATCGCCGAGAAATGCCTCGCCGACGAGGGGAAGAGGATCGGAGAGGTGTTGTGGCACCTGGAGAACGTGCTTTGTTTGTACGAGGCGCACGTGCAGAGTGGTGCGGAGGAGAAGTATTGGGTGGTGACCTGTCGCGTGGTCTGCCACGCTTTCGGATAAAAAAATTCAATTAAATCAAATAAATTAATTAAATTAATTAAATTTAAAAATTCAATTTAAATATTTCAAAATTTAATTATTTTTTAAAAAATTTAATTAATTTGATTAATTCAGTTCAATTTTAATTTTAAAATTTTTTATTCGATTAAATTGAATAAATTGAATGAATCGAATTAATTAAAATAAAAAAATAATTTTTTAAATTTAGTCGATTTAATTAGTTTAAAAAAATTCAGTTCAGTTCAATTTTGATTAATTCGATTCGATTTAATTCAATTTTAATCAAATATTCATCCCTAACTATTTAGTTAGTATTATTCTTTTATACTTAAGTTATTTGCTTTCAATAAAAAAATTGCTTCTTCCTCTTAAAATATTCTCAATTTTTTAAATAAAAAATCATTAAAATCCCATCAAAGTCTTTAAGATAATTTGTGAAGTGGGCCTTTATAAAATACAGAATATCATTAAATACAGAAAATGAAGAGCGTGTTTTCGTAATTTGTCCGTTAAAATTTTCAACCGATAACAGAGTCAGGCACTCCATTCAGGTTTCCTCCGCCGCACGTGCGAATTCCTTCTGGGGGCGAGCCGAAAGGTGTGAGCTGCTCTACTTCCTTCCTTCCTCTCGAGCAAGGATTTGAAATGTATCGTCTTCCTCATTAATTTCTTTTTCCAGAGTGTATTTGAGGAGTAAAAATTAGAAGAACGACTAGTTTTTATTTTTCTGGCTGTTGGTTTATTGGTATTTTCATCTTAAGGTGATTCAGGACGAGAAATTGCCCGTGATTTTGCAGCGTCAATTGATTGTTTTCTATATATAAGTTTTTTTGCAGCTGCTGCTCCCCATTTTAATTTACGAATTGTCCGAATCATCTTGTTCTTGGTTTATTATCTAGACTATATCAGTATGTTAGAAATGGGAATGGAAAGAAAGGTGAAATGGATGGAAGAGAACTTCCTTGCGAATGGGACTTTAGTCCCACATTAAAAGTCTCAAGATTTTCTTGTTAGATAATCTTGTTACCGACGATAGAAAAAAAATTTATTGAATTGAAATTACAAATATAATTTCAACGTAACTTAAACTTATTTGTTGAACGGTCTAAGTGATAATCTCATGTTGTCGACCTTTAAGATTAGGCCGAGTTGTTAGGTTGTTCGCGCACGAGTGAAACTTCTCTAGTTGCAGTCTAGTTCTCCCGAATTCAAGTAGTAAACTGAGTGCAGTAGAGTATACACATCGCCCTACTACCGAGTGGCCTGAGTACTCCAAATGCCGAATTGGCTGAGTGTTGAGCTCGCCCGAGTCAACTGAGTCAAAACGGAGGAAAGTGAGGGATTGTTAGAAATGTGAATGGAAAGAATGTTGATTTTTTTTTTTCTTTCAGTTTGTTTTCCCCTTTTGTCAATTATTTGGATGCTTGGAGCGAGGTATTGCAGCTGTAAATTATAGCTCTTGAGTCTTTTCTTTTGCTTATTCACACAAGACTAGAATTTCCTGGGCTAAGGACTGATCCACTGTCTTGCCTCTCTACTTTCTTAGTTCTTGCCCTAGAGTTTGATGTTTTATGTTTATTAAACTCAATCATGTTAAAGTTCAATGGTTGTAGGAAAGATGGGAGCCTAATAACTCTTCTTGATATCACATTTTAATTAGTAAGCTTTGTTTGAGAGGAATGGAAGTTGAAACATATTCGCCTGCTCTTGATATTTATTTATAAGACATAGAAACATGAATTAATTATTTAGGAAAAAAGGATGATATCATGGAACATTTCTTCAGAAATTATATTTCAATGTTTTTTTTTTTTTACCAAATACCATATATATCTCACAGGCCCTTGCTTCTTCATCCATTCATTGCAACACCAAAAGCTGATTGGCTTAATTCCATAACTATTAATTCATTTATTTTTGACACCTTTGGTTTTGCTTCACAACATCAGTAATATTGAGCTCTTAAACTAATTGCTTGGAAGACAGAATAAATCATACTTTGCATATAACATGACTTGGGTATGTATGATAGACTTACAGTGGTTTTGAGTCCCAATGTGTTTCTTTACCAAAATTACATTCCTCTCTTTTCTGTATATTTTCAATTTTTGATTTCTCATTCCTCAGGATTTTTGTCGCATTGTTATGTCTAAGCTAGGTTCCTAACTTAAACCAACATGCCCTCCTTCCTGGGCTTTAAGTTGCTTATTTCTTTCTTACCTGTTTGATTATATTGATGAGAAATTATATTCATCAGTGCTTTATCTAACAGACTGGTTCTTGAAAGTTGGCTTGTTTGTGCACACAAGAGAATCCCAAATTACGCCCACCAATGCCCACAATCGTCCAGAATATCAGTAAGCCTGGCTTAATATCGATCGGACTTCATGGGCGTGAAAGTTAGACGACAGAATTCAAATACGCACATTGCTTGCAATTCCAGTGCATCATCATCCACTACAACAAGCCTTTCCATCGACGTCGACCTTCATTTCTGCAGCTGATCATCTCTGAGGCAACCACCTTATATTAAATCACAAAAGCAAGCTGGAATTACGTACCTTGGACGTATATAATTAAGATATGTTTTAATTTGGTCTAAGAAAAAAGATGGTTGCTACAAGATGATTTCTAGTGTAATCAAGTTCACTTTGCAGTTGAGATAAGCTTGTCATGGTGGTGAATTGGCCACAGGAAAGCTAAGGAAGTTCAGATGAATGTATAAGTCTTGTTTTATTAGTGACTGGAATGGAGGTTAAAATCCTTCATACTCCTTGTATTTACAAGTACAAGCTGTTTGAAACTTAGCACAACTGTTGTATATTCCAGCGAAGCCGAGCAATACATTCATCCATCGTGACCAACTATAATTTCTCGATTTACCTCTTCACAGATGGTCGTGGGACCGATTAAAAAAATTTAAAAAACCATAATCAGCATATGTATAAGATGATGAATAAAATTATTTATAAATTATTTATCGATTTTGTTTATAAACGTTAACAAGCCAAATTTATTAATGTTTGAGTTATTAATTATTGTTTAATATATATATTCTATACTATTAAGCAAATATAAAAGTAGAATGGACCAAGCTATTTATTAACAATGAAGAGAACAATACATAGTAGCTTAACACATATTGAGGAGAAAAAAGAGAAACTAACACAAGGACGAGTAGAGAAGAAACACATGCATCAAGCAAAAATATTGTAAAAAACACACATTAATTCTTCTTTTGTCTCTTCATTAAACAATATTAATTTGACCATTAATAATAGTTGGTATCTCGTGATCAAAAGATACCATAGTATGTTATTTTATTATGTTTTCTTTTGTCCCTCACACACACACACACACACACACAAATATATAGTGATAAAGTACTTAGGAATTAACAACTAAAATGATTAGGATTCAAATCCTAAAATGAGGAATATTTTAGAGGTCAAACTATATATCCGATAGACGAATGAGGAGATCAACTCTATTTATTATTATAAAAAAAAAGTTGATAAGATGAAGAGGGAGATTGATCCTTCTCATTAACTAGCTAGGAAGACTTCAATATATTGGATCATAGAATTCAGACACGGAGACATTATATATATAACTATCGATCCAGAAGACCAGATCACCTTAATTATATTATATATAATTTTCAAAATTAACCAAAATATGGTTTGCAGGAGCCCAGCAAGGGAAATTAACCAAAATATGATTTGCATGCTTGGCTCCTCGCACGCCAGCCGCAGATGCCAATCACCGAAGATGATCGAAGATATGCATATGGATTGGCAATCCCTGCGAGTGGCATACAGGGAGCCAGGCACACGATATCGATCATATTACAGCAACTTAATTTACCATTAAGCTAATTAAGCATATCTCTCCATCTTCCTCTTCGATCGATCGAGTGCTGCATGCCTTGCAGCCCTTCAATTCTTCGTCTCTCGTGCCGATGCAAAACCCTAGCTCCTCAGCTCCATCCACATGCACAATACTGCGATCGAGCTAGAGAGAGGAGAGGATATATTAGGAGAAGGAGGGGGCCGGGGCCCTAGCTAGCTAGCTCTGAAACCTCTGCAGGCTACTCCAAAGTTACTTAGGCGTTTCTGTAGAGTCTGTGTGCGCATCATGTGAATAAGGCTGGTGCATTAGGAAGGTACGTAGCTTAGCTTCAATTCGTAATAGTAGCCTAGGGGCGTGCATGGTCTGATAGAGTTAGAGTCTAGGAATATGGATCAGTTTGAGCAATCCCTGTTGTGGAATTCTTCAGACATGCATGCAACTGCTAGTACTTGTCGTAACGTGCTTGGACTGGACATGGATGCTCTCTGCCATGCATCAGACCTCAGCGCTGAAATATCGCAATATTCGTTTAATTTGTTCATCTAAATCTAATATTTTTTTTTTTGGATAGATCCTTTCTTGGTTAAAGGTCATTATATAGATTTACGCGACCCGTGCACGACACCCCCGACTCCCAGTCGTTGCCGCCGTCGTCGCCACGCTGTTCGGCCACTGGAGACCGCCGCCCTGGGCACGATCGACGACCCACTCGCCGGCGCATCGTCTGGTGCTGGATTCCGACTGCATGGTGATCGAAATCCGGTCGAATTCGGCCAGAAACCGTCGAATCCAGCACGCGGCCACTGTGGGCCAAATCGCAGTCAGTTTTCGGCCAAATCACGGTCGGAGATCGGCCGAGGAAGGAACGCCGACCGTCGGCGGTCCTTCCTCAGCCGGTCTCTGACGGCAATTTGGCCGAAAATCGATCGCGATTTGGCCTACAGTGGCCGGGTCTACTGCGCAGCGGTTTTCGACTAAATTCGATCGAATTCCGACCACTATCCAGCTGGAATCCGATGCTGGATGGTACGCCGGCGAGTGGGCCGTTGATCGGGCCCAAGGCGGCGATCTCCAATGGCTGGATGGCGTGACGATGACGATGACAATGGCTGGGGGTTGGAGGTGTCGCGCACGAGCACGTACGAAGCCAACGCGCAACGGAACATTTATATATATATATATATATATATTTCTAAATAAATTTATATTATCAAATTTAATAATCAATTAAATAAATTTAAAATATAAAATTTTTTAAACAATCAAATTTAAGATTTCCATAATATCTAAATAAATCAAATTCAAATTAATAAAAAAATTAATTTAAATTTAAATAATTATCTTAATGATTTAATTTAACACGATAAAACTAAGCCCAAAAATGGGCGCGGGGTTAATTGCCGGTCCGGTCCTATGCGAGGGCAGTTCTCGAGGGTTGGACTCGGCCCTCTCTTATCGTGGTCACAGCTCCGAGATCCATCGTCCATGGCTAAGTATCCAATTCGTTCTCACGCCGAACTCCTCGCTTGGCTGTTTGCCGGACTTCTGCTTATCTCCTTCCTCTGTTCCGTCGCTCTCGCCAAATCTTCTCCTCGCCCGATCACTGTAAGTCGTTCCGTCGTTCCTGGTGGCTTCTGACTTAATCACAACCCTGTTTTTGATGTGTCAGTCTCGGTCTCTTGCTTTGAAGTTACGATGTGGTTTCCATTATTTCCAGGATAATGAGATCGGAGTTAAGAAGCAAGCTTGTTATGCGGACATCGAAAGGTAGCCGGCGAGCTTCATTTTCCCTCTTCTTTTATCGTGATTGTGTATTTATATTATTCTTGTGAGAAATAAGAGAAATTGGCTTTACCTAATTCTTTGTGGGAGAAGTGGCTCGTGGGGTTGGAAGTGTAGGTCGTCGATAATCGACAAGGAGAACTGTGCGCTTCGATGCCTTTCTTCTACTTGCTATCAACTGATCTATGAAAGCGACCCGGTAAGATGAAAGGGGAATGTGTATTAAGAAAGTTTTTTTTACTGACAAAGGACTTTCTTTTCTGTTTCTTCCTCTTGCATAATTTTCGATGGTGAGTTCTTCCTAATTTTGTACTGCATTTGTTCTGCCTAATCTTGTTCTTCGCCATTTGGTCAGCTGGAAGAAGGAGAAATTGACTTTGTTCGGGGGCAGGAATACAAGTTCTGCATGCGCAAGTATGACCAATAATATACGCACATTTTTTTAGTTACAATTTATCTATACATCTTTAATTTCTTAACTAGGAACGAGGCTCTTAGTTCAATCAATTTTATTTTGAGGGAACCATCTATGAAAGATCTAAAACTGTGGAGCAAAACAAGTCAAATATTTGTTTACATAAGGATTATTTGGTTTGAACTACCATTCTTCATTTTAAGTGAGTGCTAACGAGGAGAAATCTCGATGTTCTGTGGGATTAACTCTGTAATTGAACCGTGCCGTGATTTACAAATTTGCTTACTGACACTTTAAACTTAACAGATATCTATTATCAAACCATCATCATGCCGAACACATGATTTGAGTGATAACTTTGTATTGTTTTTGTTTTGAAAGTTTAAATGATTCTCATTCCTAATCATGATCTTTTTGATGATTCGGGTGCTGAGTTATGGTATATGTTCTAATTGATTTGAGCATATAGACTATACTTTTCTTTTTGCAAGTTCAAAAACTCTCATAAAAACCCAATAAAAAATTTTCTATTATGCAAATAAGATCAATCTAATGCCCATAAGACTGCTGATGTAGGCGGCTAGAGGATTCTCATTTCGTAAACTTGCGGCAATTCAAAATGACGTTGTTTGGATGAGTTTCCATTTGATAGTATTAACTCATGGATCATTCCCACTAATATAAATGAAATACCCCACCTATTGTTTCAAGCACTTAGCTCGAGTCATTTAGTAACATTCTTACCTTTCAAAGGTCTAAAGCCTTTGTACTGATCCATTGCATACATGACAACACTCCTATGCTTACCACCCATGATCATCAGTGAAGAGAAAGCCCCACTTCGATACTATTTGTTAAGGAGCAAGAGGCTACCAAATCAAACTAGAAAACCACTTGGTGGCATTTACCTATCATCATATTGACTCATGAATCATCTCCACTTCTATCTTACCATCTCCTCTAGTACTAAGTTTGGGTGAGCCATTGCATCGATGATCAGGCAGGAATTTATTTCTACCCTGTTTGATTATATTTAAACTTAGTTATGCTAGTTTTCTCATTGTTCACATATTGGGTTGATATGTTACATCAATGACGTGAGTAAATTAATATATGGTTTGATGCGTTATATGAAATTGATAAAAGCTGTCATTTGACAAGAGTGCCTACTTGAGGAAAGGAAGCCAGCTGGGCTGGGGAAGGAAGGAGGGGATGAAAGGAGAGGAAAGAATTTTCCCTTGTGTTGTCACATGAAAAGAGAGAAGGGAGGGGAGAGAGTTTTCCCTTGTTTTGTTACATGAAAAGAGAGGATAAAGATGAGATTAAATGCCAAAAACAGACCTTTGATTTTATTGTCACTGTAAGCCACAGGGTCAAAGAAGTCTTTTCTCACATTTTCATTGTTTCTAAGACTATTCAGTCAAATGAACAAAATTGGGGAAAGGAAAACAAAATTGCACTCTTCTTCCTTGCATTTTCTTTTTCCATCGAGGTAGACAAAGGATTTTTACTATCTTCCCCTTCCTTTCTCTTTGCATGGCTTTTGTTCCCCTCATGTAGACATGTCGTAACAGTCCTAAAATATACACAATTAAACCTTTTAGTTTTTACTTTTTAGTGGAATATTAAAGTTGTTAGTTAGAATCTATGTTATTCAGACTTGATAGATTTCCCTTTCTCACCCATGTTGACATAAAACGGCATAGATATGGACATACAAAATGGGTCCAAGTAGCCAGACTCATATGCAAGAGCACAAGAAGTAGAGCACGAGAAGAAAAAAAGACAGAGGAAGCTTACCTAACTTTGTAGGTAATAGGAATTCAGGGATGCCTCACAAAAGGAGGGAGAGGAGTTGAGTTCCACAACGTTGCTCACATGAGTAGGTGAATTGAACTAGGTATGGAAGAGAGGTTCGTGCAGAATCTGACAACATTTCTCAACTTCATGTTAGCGAAATTGAGAAAGGGGTGTTTTGCATTGTATTAGGGGAAGGGTCAAACACCAAACTAGTAATAGTTACGGTTAAGGATTATAATAGTAATTACAAATCCTATAACTTGTAATATAATCAAGAGTAGTTATAATTTACAAACTACTTAAGCTATATAACTTATCCTAGTTATATAAGCTAACTCATGTTATATAAATTATTATGTTATATTATAAGTAGTATTTATTATGTTATAGTAATTGTTATAGGTTATCTAACTGATCCTTAAGTTATATTATTAAGATAATAGATTAATATTAACTATATTAGATTAATATTTTTAATATTTGTTGTGCCCTTATATCCGTGTCCTAAATTTTTCGACTAGCCCCATGACCTCATTTTGCAAAAATGATATGTCTGACACCTGGATCCATATCCATGTCAGATACTCATATTTGAGCTCGAGTAACATAGGTTAGAATTAATCGTTGATGTTATCCAACAATATTTACACATTCAAATATCTGTCTCTTTTCAAAATAATGTCAATCCTTAGAGATGCCAGTCTCTGATCATTTTGCTTAAGTATACAAGAAGGTCCTGGATAAATTCTCTAGTAATAATGTGGATTAAGTACAAAAATTTCAGCCTTTTGTCAGATACTGCTTCTCAATTTTTCTCTATAATTTTTAACTACATTGCATTGTTTCAATGAAACAAGTGAAATTTGTTCCAGCAAATTTCATAAAAACTCAAGACTCTGAAGTATCAATTTCTGGTTTTTTTTTCTCTGGTTAAAACAAATATTCAAGTAGGTTATGGAGACTTTCTTATTCGTGAATTATTGGATGTAATACAAAGATCTTATGCCTTCGGTCAGATAATGCTTCATCTCCATTTGGCTTCTAGTTTAAGCTAAATTTCATGGCTTCAATGAATAAATTATCATGGGGGCATGTATTGACAACATACTTTAATTGAAACAAATCTGAGGCGGAAAATTAGTTATGTTGGATACCTTAGCGGTAGAATATTAAGTTCCATGTCAACTTGGTAGAAAGCTATATGTCATTTCTATCTGATTTTTATCCTGTCTAAACACATCCTTCCGTAGGCTAGCAGTTGCTAGTCAGGACGTGCTGATCACCGTGCTTCCACAGACAAATTATGTCATGGTTTGAGCTGCCAAGGTTATCTCCTACTACCATCAACAACAACTGGAAGTATAGTTAACCAATATCATCGGAAATGAGACAGTTGAAATTGAGAACAAACACTGTAAATCACTCTGCAATCAAAGACTTTCCTGGCATAAAACCTTCCCACAATAAAACAATCTAGTGTTTAACTGAACAAACATGCATAAGTTATAAAAGACACTGTATGGTTAAACCTATATATCTAACACTTCTAGGAATCAAAAATGATTTGGAAGATATGAATTCAGATACCAAGCCAAATTGCCAATTTATAATTTGTCCTACCTTTTCGTAGTTCTCTGCTAGTTGTTTTAGTGGTTGTGTTTGGAAAAATTGAACAAGTCATTCCCCACTTTATTCTGTAAATTTATTTTTCATAGAAAATAAGTTTGAATGGTACATGGCAACTAGAACCAGAATCTTTCATCCAGCTTTTCCGATTTAGATAGAAGAATGGAATTGTCTCTTAAAAATTGATACTTAATATCAAGGTAGGCCCAAGGAGTTCCTAATTCATCCATTAGTAATGTTGCTAATTTCTTGCAGAGTTTCACTAGGAGAGAGCTTGGACGGAATAAAGGGATCCTTTGACTACTGGTAGATCCCGAATTCAATCAGTCCACCTGATGTACGTGCATTAGTCTGAAGCAGTCGAAGAAATCTACCATCATTAATCTCTTAGTCGTGTTCATTTTCATTGCGGTTAATGTGGTATGATACTTGGTCCAGGACACTGGTCTTTAAAATTCTTGCTGCCTTTTTAGTAGTAGTGCAGGGTGCAAAGAAACTGCCTTGATTTGAAGTAAAAATCCTGGCGACTTGTAATAAGTCGCATGAATTCGGAAATGCACTCCAGTGAATTGTTTAATATATACTTTTTTCAACAATTAGTATTCACTAATTGCTGTAATTAGTTTCTCGAGGAAAGCATGAATGATAAGCTGTCGTAGCTATTATTTTCTGCCTACATGCTAATCATGCACGGGGATAGTCCCAAAAATTATTTATGAACTGCTGCACTGCGAAATCTAGACGAAGGAAATTCTGAAATCTAAACTTTCTGGAATTCGTCCAGCATGCCGATAGGAACTGCAAGCTCCACAATAAATTGACCCCTGCCCATCGATTCTGAAACCTCGTTAAGCCCCCAAATTCACCAATGCGACAAGATATCGCAGTACAAAACCGTACGCCATGGCGTCTAATTATATTTGACAGATACATCGATCGATCTACGTCTCTCCCATCTTACATCGATGCGTCAATCAATCAACGGCATGGCCATGCACATCCATGCGCTAAGCTCGATTGCTCGCTTCGCCTGCTCGTCCTACACCTCACTCCTGTCGACGTCTATCGCATCGTACGTGCATGCAAATTAATGAAAGCCCTTATCAACGTTCATGCACGCAAAAAACAAAACAAAAAAATCATGAAATCAAGTTAATTAATATATATTGTTCCCATTAACTACGTTAACATATATAGGTAACCGAACAGTGACATCGCAGTTATATATATATATAGAAAGCTAGGTTAATCAATAAGAAACCAAGGGTCCAGATTCTCCTGCCGCAGTGCCGGGACACATGAAGATGAGGTCAGGAAGGTCTGCTGGACCAGGGCTTGGGTTAAGCACTATGTCATAGAGGCAATTAGAGTGGCTGATCGAGTTTCCATTCCAAGGCAGTGGTATCTCATCATCCTCTTGTCGTGGAGGTGTAATTATATTTAACTGATGCGACGATGAGTAGTTGAGGAGGAATAAACTGTTATCCTTGGAAGAAGAAGATTGAAAGGACGACACAGGAAGAGGAAAAAGAGGGTAATCATCAGCGGCGTCTTGCAGGTACGCCTGGTCAAAGCTGGGGAGGAGGTTATTCGGGAGTGGGGGAAGGGGATTAGGGTTTGATGAGATGCTAGAGTACTGGCGTAATTGGCCCTTCTTTTGATCTCCCGGTGCTACTTTGTTGAGTATTCTACAGATCACCCATTCTTCCTGCATGCGCAAATTAATTACATGATGAAAAAAAAAGTGATAATCAAATTAAATTAATATAATTTGGACGTGCAGTGTAATCTCTAATTAAGATGAAATTAGTGCATGCCTTGGTGGTACGACGGCAGGAGAAGTGGCCGTCGAGACGGTACTCGTGGAGGACCCATTTGGTCTTCTCGCCGTTGGGGGCACGGCCCTTGTAGAAGACGAGGGTCTTTTTCTTGCCGACGAGGGCACCGGTGGCGGCGTTGTGGACCTCCCGGTCCTTGCCGGTGGCTTTCCAGTAGCCGGCGCCTGTGGCCCTGTTGGTTCTCAGTCCGGTTGGGTACTTCCTGTCCCTTACACTGAAGAAGTACCACTCTCTCTCCCCCATCCTCGCCACTTCTGTACAGATTAACTTCGCGGATTACGCACGCAATCTCAAAAATAAGCCGAGACTCTGAAATATTTTTACGATCAACAAAAACAAATTAATTTACGAATGTACCTGGGAGTTCCCATGGCTCGCATCTATTAAGATCCACCTCGGCAATGTCAATGGCACAGAGGCCGCCATTGAAGACCTTAGAAGCCAAATAGAAGGTGACAAGCTCTTCATCAGTTGGGTGAAATCTAAATCCCGGAGGCAGACCTTGCTCTGCGACAAGATCCTCTCCGATGACCGCCAAGTCCCACAGCACACCCTCCATTGCATTCATGCACTCAAGCTTAAGTGACGACCTTGATGTCGATGCTTCTTATGGCATTTAGACGAGGAGAAGAGAAGAGGAGTAAATATTATAGCGAAGGAATGCACTGAAACCGGGGAGGTAGCTATAGGGGATCAGATCATGTAGCTAGGCTAGGCTAGGCCTAGGGTTAGGGCAGAATATAGGTAGAGGTCTGGCGGGGTGATTTAATGCATGTGAGGGGAGGTCCATTGCTGCATTGTATTTCCCTGTAGGGTTGGTACAAAGGAGCACCTGGAAGATGGTCTAAAGGGGAAAGTGGGATCATTGTAAGTTCAATTCCATGCATGGGGATATATGGAGAGGGAGGTGTGGGGAGTAAATGCATGTAGCTGGAGAGCTCTATCTGGGATCTCTGAATGCGTGAGCCGGTGAACAAGTGAGATTGGAGGTGAAAGACACAGGACTCTGCATGCATGCATGGATCACTGCAGATAACATGACCTTGCGCCCAGTTTGCTTTCTTGCAGTAGAGAGCATATGTACACATCTAGCAAGCAGGGGTTTAACTTATTTTAGTTATTTGATTTATAATCAGTATGTAATCGTATAGCAAAATAGTTGGTTAATTGGGTGAGAAATTATATTTACTCCTTTAACAGATTCAAAGACATACAAAAACTAGTCATGTAAGAACAACCGCACTGAAATTTATAGAGGAATTTAAATAGATTACCACCTCTTGATGATTCTACTTGAAGTACTCCGATTTCTTTATCGTTGCATGTTTATGCTGAATGCCTCTTTGATCGTACGTAATCCTTGAAATCTTCTTCTCTTGTTTCTTGTCTCTATTGCAGTTCTTCAAAGTTTTGACTTTGTCACTTGTCAGTACAAGGAAACGACACCTGCAGTTACTTTTCATCCGGTGCAAGCAAAACTACATGCCATGGGCAGCTGCAACGACTGTCCAGCAGTGCATTCCCTTTTTCTGATTATATATATGCATTGGGGGTCAGTCAGTGGTTGTGATCTGTTAGTTATCCACAATAAATTTGGCAGTGTCAATCAAGGGTAATACAATATTACAACAAATTGGTGAAGAAACAATGCTTTCTTATGGTTGAATTTGACTATACTATTTTGATATATTGGTACGATAACTTAGGTTAGTTTTTCTCCATGTAAATCATACAACAACAACCAAGTCAATGTATCAGTTCCAAATCCAGATGAAAAAAGTTGATGATTGAATTAGGCTGATAGATCTCCTACTACTCTTTGCATGGTCTGTCTAGAGGTCATTTTTCTCTTCCCCTCACTCCTCATCTTTGTCACTGTGCGCCAGCACATTTGCAAGAGAAATGATACTTACCATGAAATGGTAGTATGAAAGTGTAGCACGACACTCACAATTGCATGCAGTGGGTCCCACTGTATGCTAGTATGACCCACTACCAATGTAAATGTCATGCTAAAATTTCATGCTACGATTTCATGTTGTGTATCACCATTCCATTTGCAATGAATGTAGTAATGCATGGGCACTACCAGTCGTATCATCAACATGAACTAGCTA
>JBBMKF010000100.1:8952119-8962400 GCA_037834155.1 Curcuma caesia
ACGGCGCGCCGAGGGAGGCCGGAAGTGAAAAGGGTCGGGGGGCGTGTTTATTGTACATTCTCAATTTGGACGGTCAGATGGGCTCGCGATCGTGTGATAGACGGTGATCCCGCTATCGCACACGAAATCGGCGCGCATCATACCAAAATTATATATATATATATATAGTTGGCCATTCACTGTGTATGCTCGTGATGAGTTTACCTGATCGAACTTCGAAGGCACCCCCAGTCAAAAATCAGCAGCTAGCTTGTGCAATCTGTTTGAAATTAATTAACTTCTTTAATTAATTTAAGCACTTTCAGACTGCGAGTTCATTCTCCACGATTCTGTCCCGATGTATCGAATTAAAGAGCTGATTTTTAAGCAGAAAACTTGTCCTTCTCTTTTTCTCTTTCTCATTATATTTTACTTTCACGTTTCCAATTATATATTAATTTTCCAAACAAATCAGTCAAAATACTTTAGGAACTACTATTAATTAATTAGCTAGCATGTGTATAATTTTAAGTGGAAATTATAAATAAGCATATGAATTTTCAATTGAAACTGTTATCACGATCAACCTTCTAATTAATCGTTTTGAGATTTTTCAAATAAATTTGCTAGTTAAAAAGTAAGAGTAAAGCCCGTTTGGATATATATATATATATATATATATATGTAGTTCATGAATAAATTAATGAAGAAAAAAAAGTGAAATTAATAAATATATTAAATAATAGTAATAAATTTATTCACCATGATAAATGCAAAAATTATATATAATAATAAATATAATAGTAATAAATTTATTTATTTATTTATTGAAACTTTGAAGGACAATCTATTACTCTAAAAAATACAATAAATTATTATCATGAAAATTTAATAGGGAATCAGGAGGACAAGGCAAGGGAGACACGTCGGACAGAAAGAAAATGGTGAGATGACACGTGGCCCAATCAAAGCTTCCAGCACCCTATCCGTAGCGACCATAATCTTATCCTTATCGATTGGACTAATCGCGACCCGAAGTAGATGGTCTAAAACTAACGCAGCAGCAGCAGCAGCAGCAGAACTGCAGAAGAGCGCAGCGAAGCAGAGACATGGCCGCGACCGCGTGCTTCCTCCACCATCTCGTTCCCTCCACAGCCGCCACGGCCGCCTCGCGGGCCTCCTCCCCCCGCCTCGTGCCCAAGCCCAACCACCTCCTCTGCAGGGCCTCCCAGAAGCCGGCCGCTTCCGTCGACGACGACAACACCGCCGCCGTCTCCCGCCGCCTAGCGCTCGCAGTCCTCATCGGCGCCGCCGCAGTAGGCTCCAAGGCCGCCCCTGCCGACGCCGCCTACGGAGAAGCCGGTAATTAGTTCGTGCGCCAATTGGAATTCCTTGGTCAAGGAATCGCGCCAAATATATATATAATTTTGAAACAAATGATCGCAGCGAACGTGTTCGGGAAGCCGAAGACGAACACGGACTTCATCGCGTACAACGGGCCGGGGTTCAAGCTTTCGATCCCGGCGAAGTGGAACCCGAGCAAGGAGGTGGAGTTCCCGGGGCAGGTGCTGCGCTACGAGGACAACTTCGATTCCAACAGCAGCGTCACCGTCATCGTCACGCCCACCACCAACAAGACCATCGCCGACTACGGCTCCCCGGAGGAATTCCTCAGCAAGGTTTAATTAATACATCGCATGCGTTTAATTTGTTGTTTTGGAGAAGGACAAGAATGACCAAAGCGTTTACTTCGATTTTCAGTTTGATTACTTGCTGGGGAGACAGACATACGCCGGCAAGACTGATTCCGAGGTAATTAAACAGTCAGTTATATATATAACTCTCAATCTACTTGTAATGAGCAGAGAGCGTATTAATTTATATGTACAATTCCGTTTTTATTCGAGCAGGGAGGATTTGACCCTAACGATGTGGCGACCGCGAACATCTTGGAGACGTCGACGCCGGTGATCAACGGGAAGCAGTACTACTTCGTCTCCGTTTTGACGCGCACAGCCGACGGCGACGAGGGTGGGAAGCATCAGCTGATAACGGCGTCCGTGTCAGACGGAAAACTGTACATCTGCAAGGCTCAAGCGGGCGACAAGAGATGGTTCAAGGGAGCCCAGAAATACGTGGAAAAAACATCGAGTTCCTTCAGCCTTGCATAGGGAAATTTATATATATTATGGAATGGCCTTCAAATATTTCCTCTTGTTGTGAATGAGTAGAACGCTATCAGATCTGCATGAGAATGTTTATCGATGTCTGATCGTCAGCGAAGATTATGGGATTTCAGTTTGTCGATCGAGCTGGTGCATGTATATGCTACATCTCAATCTTAATCAATCTCTGGCATTAAAATGTCTACTTTCTACGAGAAATTAAACAGGTTGTGGAGTAGCTTATAGAGAAGTTGCAGCAGATCTACATGTTTTTGGAGTTGAACAGTACTGAAATCAGATGAATATCCTATAAACTCATCTTCTTTCTAACCTCAGAAATCTACTCACGACATGGGAATCCAGATTATTTTTTTAAATGAAAAAACGATCTCATTCATATGATTTGAATCGCCAAGAATTAATGATTGCGCCCACACATGTTAAATTTTTATAAAAAATGCATCTGTTATGGGCAAAAGATCGTGAATAAATGAGCTATCGATGATTGGACGAAGATGCATGTGATGACTCCTTCATAGACTCCGATTAAGGAAATAATCCTCGAACTTAAGGAACTCGCAATATGGATTAGAATGGGGTAAGATGGAAATCGAGTACGGAACCACTTCAACATTCAAGTTAGTAGGAGATTCTCAAGTGAAGAAGAAAGTAGAAAAATGTGATTATATTTGTGTGTATACCTGCATACCTGCACCTATGGAAGCCGACTTCCTTTTATATTACTGTTGATCTTCATGTTTCCATTACTTGCGCCGTTATCAATCATGTTCAGGTCATGGAAATGCCATGTTGTCCCATGTTCTCTGCTTTCATCGTGAAGTTGGTATAATAGCATAATGCCCTCCCACGTTTTCCGTATTTGTCGAGGGAATAACCAAGACAATGACCCCAGAGTATAGTTGGGCATAAAGGAGCCACAGGGCCAAGCTAATAGATGTAAGGCGTGGCGGTAGTGAGGATGTCGAGGCATGGCCTAGGTGAGGGCGTCGAGCACAATCGAATTGAGGGTGCCGGACGTGACCAAACTAAAGGTATCGGGTGCGATCGAGCTTTGGGTGTCGACTATGATTGAACTGATCAAGGTGTCTAGCATGGACGAGATGAGGATGTAGGGTATGGACGAGATGAGGGTGTCGGGCATGGCCGAGCTGAGAGTGCCTGGCATGACTGAGGTGAGGCTGCCAGGCATGCCCAAGGGGGGTGTCGGGCACCAAATTGAGGATGTCAGATATGATCGAGTTGAGGGTTGTTAGCCGAGTTGAGTGTGTCAGGTGCGACCAAGCTAAGGGCGTTAACCGCGATTGAGTTGATGATGTCTGGCACGACTGAGCTGAAGGTTGTCGCCAGAGCTGAGGGGCATAAGACATAGGGTCTAAGTGTCTTGGCTCAAAAAAGTTGAACAATCGGGTAATCTAATTGAGGATGTCAGACATGATTGTGTTGAGGGTTGTCAGCCAAGTTGAGTGTGTCAGGTGCGACTGGGCTAAGGGCGTTAGCCGCGGTTGAGTTGACGATGTCGAGCACGACTGAGCTGAAGGTTGTCGCCAGAGCTAAGGGGCATACGACATAGGGTCTAAGTGTCTTAGCTCAAAAAGGTTCAGCAAGCCCGGCTCAACTCTGGCTAATAACCCTAAGTCGGATTTGAATTTGGTCGAAATAAATTGACTTTTATAGCTCAATTTGAGTTTGACCTGATTTGACGGTGCCACGTGTAAGTTGTGTGTCTCCACCACATCAGCATCAAATGAGTCGAATGGATTGAACAAGATGGTTGCCCCCAACAACACAAGATGAGCCAATGGATTAACCAGGTAAGCGAATAGACCAATCAATTAGATGAATCAAAGGGACTGGGAGAGCTAGTGGAACTAAATGTAAGAGGTGGGGCAACTAGCTCAATCGAACAAGCTGATGGACCTATCTGCACTAAATGAATGGCTCGTGCAATTGACCTGACTTGAATTGATGGGCTTTATCAACCTAGTATGCTTAATCATGATAGATCCGATGGAATCCATATATATCTTCACAATGGTACGATATTGTCCACTATCCTTATGATTTTGTTTTTGAATTTTATCCAAAAGGATCAATGAGATATTTTCCATCTTATAAGATCTCAGGATTTTCCAAGAGTCCCTCCTTAACGGAACGATATTGTCCACTTTGAACTCATACCCTCACGATTTTATTTTTGGATTTTACTCAAAATACCTCGTATCAATGAGATATTTTCTATCTTATAAATCCAGGATCTTTTTCATATATTTCAAATGTAAAACTTTGATTATATTCCAACAAATCAAGCCTATTCAACTAGAGTCATCAAGCCGATTGGCTATAATAGGTCATGCATGAGCCAGACACCCTGAGCGAGTGAGCCAAGGGCAGTTGAATAAGATCAGAGCGATTAAATTAGATTAGATTGGAAGAATCAATCATCCTAATTTATCTAAATTAATTTCAAACTGAATCGCTCCCACCAATGTTAGTAAAACTGGTGTAACCTAATTAATAAGAGTTTACATGCTCTTTAGCATTGCACCTGGTCCTGCGCAAACGCAGTTGCTTTCCATCTCGCTTACATACTGTTGGCTACATTCGTTTCCCCACTCATCAGATCCAGATGTATTTTATAGCCGACTGATATATATATATATATATAAGATAAAAAACGCTGGCAGACACTGAATCGCATGCTTTAATGATCTTCATCTGCAAATTAATGATGCAAACTGTTGTTACTTAAGTGACTCTTAAACCACAGCTCACTTGGCAACCGCATTGGAAGCCATTATTTAAGTTGGGTGGGAACTGCTATCAATTTCCAGACAACCTGTTTCCAGGAGCAGCAGCCCCATCCTTTTCCAGGACCAGCTGCCTCTTAATTATCCGAACACACTTAAACACAGGAAAGAAAGAAAAAAAAATTGCGAAACGTTCAATGGATTTCTAATCGTTTCCAGTTAAAATGTTCAGATGAGTTCGTCGAATATTTATTTATACGTGAGACTTTTGTGTTTTTTTTTTTTGTTTCTCTGAAAGTTTCACTCGTGAAAGGTCAAATCAATTTGCAAAATTTACTGGATTTTTGACATTACTAAAAGTAGAAATGCGATCGTAGATTCCTCGGGGTAAAACTGGAAACCGACATTTTTCAATTTCCGTCGACATTGTAAGCGCTGTCGTCGGGCAAGCATCCGTGCGGTTCCAGCTCATGAATTCGACTGCTCTCTCTCTCTCTCTCTCTCTCTCTCTCTCTCTCTCTGCCTGCCAATATATTTCTCTGCAGATCGTCGATCTCCGAATCGTCCTTCGCCCTCTCACTCGCGCACTGCCTGCCACAGAGACGCTTTCTTCTTCGCTCCGGCCCGACGCCCCGCCGGTGTAAGGAGACATAGAGCAAGGCCCGCCGCCGACGCCGTTCTATCAGTTTCAATGGACCCTTGCCCCTTCGTCCGCGTGCTCGTTGGGAACCTCGCCCTAAAAGTCCCTGCAGCCGCTCGCTCCGGCGGAGGCGCCGGCGTGCACCCTTCCGCTTACCCCTGCTTCGCCACCGTACGCCTCCACAACCACCCCTCCAGCCAGACGTCCTCCGTCCCGCTCGTCCCTGCCGACCACGGCGCCGATGCGCCCGCGGCCTCGACCGCGCTCGCCGCCGGATTTCACCTCTCCAAGACCGACATCGACCGGCTCGCCAGGAAGTCGCAGTCGCTCTTCTCCTCCGCCTCCAGCGCTGCGACTACGAAGCTGAAGGTTAAGATCTACTCGGGCCGCCGGGGGACATCCTGCGGGGTGCGATCCGGGAGGCTCTTGGGAAAGGTGTCGCTGCCACTGGATTTCAAGGCGGCGGCGGAAGGGAAGGCGGTGGTGTTCCACAGAGGCTGGGTCGGGTTAGGAAAGGGGGCGGGCAAGGCGCAGCTCTACCTGACAGTGACGGCGGAGACGGACCCCAAGTTCGTGTTCGAATTCGACGGGAAGCCGGAGCATAGTCCCCAGGTGTTCCAGGTCCAGAATAACAGGGGAAGGCAGCCCGTCTTCACCTGCAGCTTTAGCTGCCGCCACCACTCCGGCGACTCCAACTGGCGATCGAAGTACGTAACGCCAACTTCTTTGAGTTTTCCGACAACAACTACTCTGTTTCCATAAATTTCATCCGCCACGATTGTTGAATAGTTCATTTTGTTCTCTGCTTCCAGATCGATGCCAATGGAGTCAACTAGTGCCACGAACTGGTCGTCGTCCTTCGTGCCGCGTAGGGAGGGGCTGGGAAAGGAGCGCAAGGGCTGGTCCGTCACTGTCCACGACCTCTCCGGCTCGCCCGTGGCCCTTGCCTCCATGGTCACCCCTTTCGTCGCCTCCCCCGGCACCGACCGCGTCAGCCGCTCCAACCCAGGCGCCTGGCTCATCCTCCGACCCGGCGTCGTCGGCACCTGGCAACCCTGGGCCCGCCTCGAGGCCTGGCGTGAGCGCGGCGGCCCCTCCGGCGACGGCCTCGGCTACCGCTTCGAACTCCTTTCCACCAATCCCTCCGACCCAGGCGTGTGCCTCGCCGAGTCCACCATCAGCGCCTCCAGAGGCGGTAAGTTCACCGTCGACCTCACCAGCGCTTGCGGCAGTCCCCTCGCCCGATCCTCCTCCTCCCTCCACCCCTGCGGAGAATCGACGACGCCCTCGTCAGACTACGTCGGGTTCGTGATGTCGTCGACGATCGCAGGCGAGGGGCGAAGCGCCGTCGGCGTCCGCCCGAAGGTGGAGGTCGGAGAGCGGCACGTCCAGTGCGCCGACGACGCGGCCGCGTTCGTGGCAGTCGCCGCGGCCGTGGATCTCAGCATGGAAGCGTGCCGCCTCTTCTCCAACAAGCTCCAGCGGGGGCTTTCGTTCTCCAACTTACTGCGCCGGCAATCCTCCAGTCCAATCTAGAACTAAAAAACTACTCAAAATCTCTTCTCTGAATGTACAGACCCAGATGGATCAATATTCTATTAGATTCGTTCTTTTCTTTTAGTGATTTTTCTTGTCAATAATTCTGCTTAACGGAGAGTTGTAACATTTAATTTGTTCGATGACGGAGGAATGAACGATTGCATGTGGATTCTGGCGAGTTTTGTCGGCGTGCGGTTGTAAGGTTTGAGTGAGCCAGGCCGACCAGAGGCATGGCGTAGGACGATGGGAATGCGTTGGGGGACTTGGTCCCTCTCTCCTGCCATCACATCCCAGTCGTCCTCCGATCCTTTGTTTGCCCTTTGAACGAGTGTGGGCTAAGCAACGACAGCTAGACGTGGTTCCCATTGACTACAGCTCACTTACAGTTCAGCCCAGAGCACATGGAATGCGTACGACGACGGTCACAACAGCCAGCTTTGGCTCAGAATCTGAGAAAGCTGCCGCAGTACGTACTACTCTCAGAATTTACGCTCAGTTAAAACATAAAAATCATAAAATTTTGTGCTTTCGCCGCGCTCTTTATTTATCTCATCTAGTAGCGATAACTGATAAGAAGAGGGTGATCTCAAAGCCAGTGTGTTCAAGGTGTGCATCGCTTAGGGTTGCTAAAGTGGATATTATTGAGTTGTTAATACGGAACAAATTTATTAAAATAAATCAAGGTCCAAATTTTAATAAAGTCAAGATAATATCTCATACCAATATAGATATCTCCATGTATTTATAATGTGAGATTTTGATTATAATTAAATCTACTTCTCAAACAAATAATCACTCCTTTATCCGGATCCCAACGCCCCTAATGACACCACATAGATCTGTTCTGATGTCACTGTTAGATCCAATAAAATCTATATATATCTTCAAACGGTATGATATTGTCCGCTTTAGATTCACGCCATCATAATTTTTATTTTTGGACTTTATCCAAAAGATATCTCCATCTAATAATTCTAGGATCTTTTCCATATATTTCTAATGTGGGATTTGGATTATATTCCAATACGACAGTATGAGGCCGTTGAAGTGGCGGATTCCATTTTTTGTTGAAAAGATACGCATTGTTGGGGATATGAGCGAGTTGAGTGATCCCGTTGAATTAGGGGATGAGTTGACTTCTCATTGTATCTACGACCTAACTCTTTAGATAGATCGGATGTGCGTCAAGTTGGCTTTTATCGGGTCGGCTTATGTCAAGCGGGTCCTTTTCGATCGGCTTTTGATGAGTCGGCCCTTCTCGGATCGGAAGTGCAAGAACTTCCATGAACATCTCTGGCGACTGTGACTTGGTAAAGTAAACTAAGAGGACAGTAAAATTTAGAAGGGAGGTCAATATGTGTTCTTTAACATAAAACCTAATTGTTCTTTGAATATAACCCATAATTAATTTTTTTTTCTCCGTGATGCATTTGCCTAAAGTATAATGGAGATAAGGGAAACATATTAATGGTTCGATGAGCTAAATAGATCAAACGGTTTAAATGATAGTAAACATGTTGGAGGCAAATTAAGCAGGATGAATTAGACGAATTAGATGAATCAAGTCAGCCAAATAAAAATAAGACAAGTCAGACAAATCAAGTAGACCAACTAGCTAGATGAATTGAAAGGACAAGTATGTCAAATGAGCTAATCAAATTGGACACCACAATTAAGTTGAGAAAATTAGTAGATTAAATAGAACAATCCAAGCAAATATAAAATTTTTATCTTTTAGAGGTATTATTCTCCATTGATCATTGAATACTTACGCTCATTGTTCATAGGATTGTGATCCTACGCAGAATTGATTTGGGATCAGAATCGCATCGTAAAATTGTACGATCCTATGTATCAAAAATCCTTAAAATTTTATGCTACATTATTAATAATTTAGAAAAATATCTAAAAATATCATTTACATATAAATATATTAATAATTTTGCATATACATGTAACATTCGACATCATATATGATATTATTATATGTACCAATTTAAATTTACAAATAATTGATGTCAGATGAAATAAATGTTGTTTTGCAAGGGTAGTACTAATAAAAGAATAAGACATAGAAAATCACCAAATACAGAGAGTTCTTCTTAAGGTTTCACGAATAATATTAACTCAAAATAAAGATAATGCCCTAACATCAATTAAATAAATATTTAAATAGTCTCTAAATCTTAAAAATATAAAAGACGAAAATAGTCGCAATAAAATGACTAAAATTCTTTGTAGTCTCTGAAAAAAATTTAAATTATTTTTTGGAGATAAGAGTGGGTTTTACAAGTTACACCTTATAATAAATGTAGATCATTAAATGACTTTCAATTTGATATATTATGAGTCATGTGGTTCAATCCGAATTAAAAATTATGACATTTTCGATCTTGCTCCGATTCTAATCCGATCCAATCCTACCGATGTTGCTTAAATTCTATGGATCTTGCTCCGATTCCATCATAAAAATGATTTTGTACTATCCAGGAGGGATTTGATACTTTTAGATCGTAGAATCGTCCAAATTGTGATTTTACAAACTATGCTTATACGGTTCCATCTTGTCTTAATTATTTAAGTAGAGATAGTGTAAAGCCATATTGTTTTGAGATATATGATTGTAAACTCCTAAGTTGGAATGTGATATGAATTTGAACGAGAATCCACCTCATCATAGAAACTTGATTGGACTCTGGGACCAACCAAAGTTGAATCGGTCAATATTTATCTTGCTTTTTTTATTTCTTATATTTTTCCTATTTAACGATTAATCCACGATAATGTTTGACTCCCGTTCTGACCTTTTCCACCATTTTCCGTGTCCAGCAACTGCCTTCCATGTCCGCCATTTGACATTTTGCGACCATTTCAAACTCCGTTGTTTCCTCGTCTATATATTTATCTCCGACCATGCATCTCCTAAGTATTCAATTCCTCGAAACCCCTCGTTGATTTCTTTAGCCTCCTCGAGTCGAGCTGCCGTACGCTTGCCTTCTCCGTCTTCTTAATTCACAGATTTTGATCAATCCATTCGAGCCGGCCGCCACCATGCTGAGCAAGCGAAGAAGCGGCGCGGCGGCGAGCAGGCTCATAAGCCGGTGCGTGAAGGCGCCGGTGCGTGAAGGCGCCGGTGCGCGTGCTGTCCCGGGCGTGCGACCTCTACGTGCGCGGCATCACCAGCTGCGGG
>JBBMKF010000100.1:8974858-8991903 GCA_037834155.1 Curcuma caesia
GGTGACCGGACGGCGGCGCGGCGACGGCGGCAATGAGGAGAGGTCGGCTGGCGCTCACGGTGGCGCGTATGGGTTGACGCCCAGCATAGCCGTTCTGTATATATATATATAGAATTGCTCTGCTATGCGTCGCTCCCGTGCGCGACATCCTGATCACCGTCCATCACGCGTGCGTCTCCGGCCCCGATTTGGCCGGAAACCGACCGCGATTTGGTCCATAGTGGTCGGGTCCGCGATTCGGCGCTTTTCGACTGAATTCGGCCGGATTCTGGCCACAATCCGGTCGGATTCTGGCCACAATCCGGCCGGATTCTGGCCACAATCCGGCCGGACTCCGGTGCTGGATGGTGCGCCGGCGAGTGGGCCGTACATCGGGCCCGGGGCGGCGATCTCCGGTGGCCGGACGGCATGGCGACGATGGCGGCAGTGGCTGGGGGTCGGGGGTGTCGCGCACGGGTGCGTAGGAAGTCGGCGCGCAACAGAGTATTTCTCTATATATATATATATATATATTTCAGAATAATGCATTTGATCTGTTATCTGTTATCGACTATCAAAATAAATTTGAAAAATATAAATATCAATTCAACATTAATACTCATAGTTCGAGCACTGTGAACATCCGAACGTAAAATCGAACTCTCATTGTTTGAGTTATTTATCTTATCACTTATCATCGCATCGTGTCTCAGAGTGCAAAATATATATATTTGATATGTTGTACATCCATCCGTAACACCTTACGGGCGCTTAGTATTTTTTTCAATCTAAACACTATATCTTAAATTTTGAATTTTAAATTTAAAATTTTAACAAAATTAATATACTCACGGAATACTCACGAATGGATATATTAACTACTATATATGATCTTTTTGTTGAAGGTTAAATGAGTGAGCTAATTGAGCTAATGATCGTTTAGTTTGAACTACTATGTAGTCTAGACTGACTTCTCAAGTGGGCCCAGTTGGGTTTGGTCGACATTAATAAATAAGTCTTGTATGCAAGGTCAGATCAAACCGACTAAGCTGACTAGATAAATTGAGTCAAATAATTTTATTTAATTCAGATAAGTATATATATATATATATATATACACGTGGCTAAATAGATTATTATAAATTTAAATTACACCTAACAGATACTAAGATAATTTAGTCATTAATATTTACATATCTTTTAAGTTTTATTATTTATTTAACAATTCATATGCTTGGAGGTAGATAATTTTTCTCTAACTCGTTTATTAAATAAATTTAGAATCACAGTAATTTATGTACATTCAAAAAATTAAAGTCAACCTCTAAGATATGAATGGGAGGCATGCATCTTTCAAGTTTCAGTTGTAGATTAATTAGATAGATATGCTTTCGTCATTGGAACCATTTACTAGCTCCCTCCCTGGCTTGATAACAAATTAGGCCCTTGCTACTCTTGTAAAATAGCATTTCCATCACCTTCTTGAGTTAGATACTCCATCTCTACCTCACCTAATAAGACAAACATTCCTTGCAGCCAAAACTAATTAATGGTAGTACAGGAAAATACATTGTTTAATTAAGTTGTGAAGGGTTCTTTATGCAGTGCATTTGACAAATTAAGCAGAAGGGGGAAAACAATAGCAGAAGGATCCAAATAGTAGATCATTGTGGGTCTCCATATCCACCTTATGATGGAGAACTCAGATGCTTATTCTCTGTGTCACCACCTTCCTTTATGTGGTTAATGATCAGATTCTCAGCAATAATAATGAAGATGGTTCAGTGTCTCATCCATGCACAGTGTTTCTGCATTATGCATCTGATATTAATTTGCCTCAAATCATAAACACTGATCAGCTCCGGCCGGTCTATTAATGATGCTAGTTCATGATCAATTAATTAATTAATGACTCATTCATTAATCTATGTCTTCTGAGATTGACAAGAAAAAGAAACATTTTGCTAGCGTACGTTTCTACTGTAAGAAATCAATGATCACTTCATCTCAGTTCAGAAAGGAGGTTTCATCATCATGCATACTTGTAATTTGCTGCAGATTAATCTTGCTGATTATATACTACTGCAGATTAATCTTGCTGATAAAACCTTCATTTTTGTGTCTTGTTATCTGGTGAAGCTTTTATCTTCTGTAAGAGAAAGACTGGAAGAAACTGTGTTTGGAAATGTCCATTAAGGCATGCATGTGCCCCTAGGGTTTTGAGAACTTGTCATCTCACCATAGGGTTGTTCAAGGCCTTCAGATTTCTATAACACTTGGACCACCCGTTCTCGATCAATTTGCCAGCATCAACTCAACCCACTTGTGCACTTACTATATATATGTTCAAACTGAAATTTCTCAATAAACTTTGATCAGGAACAATGGACATTGATTTAGTGAGTATTATACTGTTTCTGATTCTCTAAATGTGTGGTTCTTCCATGCCTAGCTAATATTTGTTAGGGAGTAGGGCCTTGACTACATAATTGATGGGCAATGGCTGTTGAACCCCCATCAAGTCAAGGAGGTGGACACCAATTGGCCTTGGATATATGCTACTAAAGAAGAGAAGAGGAGATAATATAAAATGTTTAGATTCGATCGTAGGATCGAGGGTGCCTTCTCGAGGGCATAAAACTAATAAGAAGTTTCTGATGAGAACTCAAACTCAAATTATCCAGGCAAAGAGTATACATCATGATTGAACAAATCAAACCCACATAAGCTAATTAATGACTTCCAATCACTATACAGAGTCAACTCTGTGTTGTCAACGCCACGATGTGCGTGTTCTTGAATCTTGCATGTTAAATTGGATAACTCAGTTTGAAATCTAGCAATCAAGGCCCAACAGCCTTCTAAGATCCATCAGACATGCAGCCTTTAACAGCTGGCCCTAAATGCAATTAATTAATTTGTTTCTGCAGCAGTTTGGCAAGCTCATCTCTCATTCATCTACAACGTATACGTAACAACAAGCTGGTTACTGTATAGACACTTCGAATCAAAAGATGCACCATTGATTCTGCACATTTCAAACCCAATTCCAAACAAGATATGTTGTTTAATCGTTTACTCTGGCGTTACTTCAGATTTTACAGACAAAACAAAGTTTGGCATGCATACAGCCAACCGAACTCATGAAAAGTACCTTAATAATATGCAAAAAGAAGAAGTAAAACTGTATAAGCTGATCAGTGTTTAGTATCCCAAGACACTATAAGAATCTACAGTATAATGATATAGATTGCGACTACTTCTGGCTAACTTTTGCCAACTAAAGGAAGAGAAGATGAAGCTTTAGCTAATGTTGGTTGATTTCTGATGAACTAAACATGTTTGTTGTGGTTGGAGAATACTGTTTTAGTTCTCTCTCTCAAAAAAAAAAAAAGGAAAAAAGAAGAAAAGAAAAGCATGGAGTTTAACAAGAGTTGCTAGGACTTAACCATCAGCCTGAAAAGATCCCAAAGCAATGTGGGGCTGCCCCATTGCTTTCCTGGAGAGGTACCACAAGAAGGTGTCAAGTCAAAGAGACTGGTAAAGCAGCAAAATGGCATATGAGGTCAGTTGGTGTATCAGCTTCCAGAGTTGGACGTCCTAAACGCATTTAGAAGATATCATAATCCAATGGACTCCTCCAAACTTGCTCTACCAGTCAAAATGAGCTTTGGCTGCGACTTCATTTTGCTTATTATTTTCTGATGCAGACTCACTAACAAACCTAAGAATAGACGAATAAGTAACTGATTGTTCAGTTGTGTGTTGGACAAGTATACAAATATAAAAATGATTAGACGCATTGGAAAAGTATGAATCCTTTTGCATGTATAAACCTAAGAATAAGAATTTACAGTGCAGTAATCAAGAAAGAAAGTGAATTAGAGAGTCATCCACAAGTAAGCGTTCTAGTGAAGCAAGCCATCAGAAGTTGACATCTCACCTGTAATTAATTAAAGTCATGGGCAATTCAACACATTATTGCCATAAATCACGCCTTTAATTAAGATTTGACCGTATTTTCTACAAGCGGTTAAAAGTAGGTAAAGAACACTACAAAATATCGGCACTGTATATATAAATATATAATCAGTTAGTCAAAACAAGTTCTTTCCGATATATTACAAGTTATCAAAAAATAATATTGATAATTTTGAAAGTATATATAAATTAATTTACAACACTTTGAAAATTAGAAAAAGTACAAATTGATTTAAAAATTGTTTGAAGGTTGAATTATCTAGTAAAATATATATTTTTTAATATAAGAAAACCTAATATGTATATTTACAATATTTAGTAAAATGACTTGCCCTAAAATTAAGTAATATAGAATATATAGTTGTAAATTGTAGTTTTGAAAAGTTTAATTTGATGAAAAATTAAATTTTAAAATGATTTGTTATTAGTTTTCATCTATTTTTATAAATTTTAAGAGCAAATTGATTTGTTAATTAGCTTACACCTTGAAACAAATTTTTTTTACCCTTATGAATTAATATTCTTTAGTTTATTTTGATAAAAGAAAATTGACAACAAGTTGTTTTATAATTTAATTATTTAAAAAAAAACCTTGCAAATTAAAGATTTTTATTTTTAAATATTGTAAGTAAAAAAATTTAATAAAAACATGAACTAACTCTTCTTTTTTCTTTGCCAATTCTAAAGTGTTGCAAACCAACTTGCCTCTTGAAATAATTGTTTTTTGATGAAAAAAATATTTGTACAACACTTTTTTTAAAATAATTTTTAATGACTTGCCCTACATACACAGTGGGGAATGAAATATCTACATTTATTGTAGTTGTTCTCTACCTACTTAAACTTTAATCCTTCAAACACGTCTTATGCTATGAAATAATTAAATTAATGTCTACTCCACTTGCGTTTAATTTCTTCTTCAGAATCCATGGAGCAACTACACACTCAATTACTTTTCTCACTGAATTCAGCATTGACGGTGAGCGTTGACCCAAACTCAGTTTCTTTTGGCTTTACTGCCGCCGTGGGACTTTGCTCCCAGTTTCATCGTCCTTCAAAGACTGCAAGAGTTGAAGCTGGGCAAAGACAAAGACAAAGTTCGGTGCCTCCTGAAACCTAACACCTAATTAATCTTATTAAATTCCTCAGTTTCCAGACACTGATCAATTCCATTGGGTTACGTTGGAGACATGCATGTTGCTGAATATTTGAATGAGTTTGAAAGATACAGTAGGTTTGGCCACTCGTGACTTCTCAACAGGAGTAAGAAGAAGATGGCAAGAAAAGGATCGATGTTTCTTCTCCTTGGCTTCGTAGTGCGTTTGGTTCGAGGCAAACATCAAAATGCTTGTGACTTATCCACTGACCTGCTCGTTGATGTGCACCTGGAGAATTGTAATGGAAGTGTTTGTTGAATTTCCTGCAAGGGGACAGTGGGGGATCCACTCTGGGTCCTTGTAGTGCTGATGTGTTTGGTCAATAGTTTGGTTCAGTTTGAAGCCATCGAGTTTAATTAAATAAATATAATATAAAATCAATCATGGTTTAATAGATCTTTAGAGTGCCGTAATGGTCCCCGGGGTAATGGTGCAATAGTACGTAGGACATTCGGGTTGTGACTCAGGACTTGCGGTTCAATCCCCAACTACAGTGTATTTGCAAAAAATTTCTTTCAAATGAAGAATGCAATCAAAGGATGCCCACATCTGGATTAGTCACCCTATGCGCTTCTCGATTTACTCGGATGACCAATGGAAAACTTCCATGGGACCGAATCAGCCACTCCAAAATTGAGTCCATAAGCATTTATCATTTTTTAAAGTGTCGTAATGACATAGCAAAAGATTCATGTTCGAGGGCATTTTCGCCATTTTCACTTTTTTATAATTTAAACCATAAAAGGGATTTTTGTCATTAAATTTTTTTTATATTTTGAAAAATTGATGGGTCATTTGGTAATTTTAAAAAAAATTAAAATGAGTGATTTAAATATTTGGGAATTCCAATCTTCATTGCTGAAGTGCGGTCACCGGGTGGTTATTCTCACCGCAGCGAGAGCAAGCGTCGGTGCTGTAATCGCGATGAGAAGCTGAGGAACTCGAATCCGCCCGACAGATATATAAGCGTGAGAAAAGGGGGCCGTGAAAAGAGGCTTCCTTCCTTCCGTCCTCGGCTCCTCGGGGAGCCCAAACGATGGGAGAATCGAGCGACTCGGTGTCGGTGGATGCGGATAGGATTGCATCCGGCGGAAAGGTTCGTACTAGTGCCCAGTATCCAATGAGTTTCCTTGACTTCGCGTCGTGCGAAATCTTGGATCTTGTTTTCTACGTTTGTGTGCTTCAATCCCCTTGTTTAATGTACTGCTCCTCTTTTTCCGAGGTTTTTATTGTACTGCGTCAAATACTGTGATGCGGTTGCTTTTTAATGCTCTCCATGACGATTTCTTTGTTGTGCATTTGAGTATCTCGACTTGGGGAGCAGCGTGTTGGTGGCTATGGCATAAATTGGGCGTCGCGAGAGTGTTTGGGATAGTGATTTTGTTGCTTTGCGTCTAATTTTAGATATCTTTTCTTGAGGAGGAAGATAATTTCATATATTGATGGTAGCCTATCACATCTTCTTCTGTAATCTTTGAGCATGTAGATGTAAAAAAGTTGATGGTTTGAGTAGCTTACTGATGTGTAGAACTTAATTTGTTGTTTAAACTGGCTTTCCTTCTTTTGTGTCTTGAAGTTAGCACTGAGTCGTTTTTCAGATTAAGATATATCAATAGCTTTGCTATGCAATGAAAAGCTGTGCTTGAGTTATATCAATAGCTTCATGTGGCTTATTGCAGAAAGCAGGTTGAAACATTTATCAAGTATCTGAGATTAATTGTTCATCCAATGAAAGTTATGTTTTTAGTCATATTAATAGCTTTATGCTTGTTGAAGCAAGGAGCAGAAACCTGTATAACTATTGACTGATGAACTGTGCATGCACTGAATAATGCTACAATTCTTCATTTTGACGACGTTCTAGTCTTCATTATTTTAATTTCTTTTAGTGATCACAACTGTGGTTGCTATTCTCTTCTTGTCTTATTAAACATTTACTTTCTCATATAGTGATATAGAATGGAAATAATTTTAATTTTCTCATAATTTAGTTGCTGATTTTTTTCTTTTGTGAAGATAAACACAACAATCCAGGCCATTGGAATTTAGAACATTGAATCTTGCTTACATCTTGTTGGTTTTGTAAGGAATTTAAACAAACAGCCTGAGTACAACTGAACAACTTTTATGGTGGTAACTAAGCTTATGACCCCTCTATGAAAAATTAAGGTTTGGTCTGAGCTGTTAAAAGACCCAGTGATCAAAAGGTATTCATGATCTATAAAGTCAACAACTTTCTTTATATTGGTATATGAATTTATATTTTGCAAGCCAGAAATTTCCAAGAAGAATCATTGATCTACTGTTTCCTCATCCATTTATACCTAGACTCTGGTTTCACTGTTCAAATAGTTTCCACTACAAAATGCTTGTCTGACCTTAACAACAAAAAAGGACCTTTTTTTATTTGGGTCATGTTTGATGAAGTAAAAATGCTGACATAATGAGGATTACCTAATGTTTTTGTATTTTCCATATATGTATTTTAGTGCATGATCCACTTTAAGGTGTATTTCCTTAATTAAGATATGAATCTTTTCATTCTTCCATGATGCTAAATAATATAAATATCCATCCATCTTATTCTTAGGAACATCATGTGCTAACCCGTCATGGTCCCCTGTCAGTTTCTGTGTATGGAGACCTGGAAAAGCCTGCACTTGTTACTTACCCTGATGTTGCCTTGGACCGTAAGTTGGATCCTGAAATTTCTCCATTTCCGGAAGTGTCTATCTGTCTTCATTATATTTCATGAATTTTCATTATTACATGTCTCCCTGCAATTTTATGATGCTTCTTGTGGATCCTTACATTGCTGCAGATTTGTTTTCTGGAATAACTGATTGATTCTTTTAATCAATCTGTATTTGTGTGTGGCCGTCAAGCAATAGTTCTGTGTGTCTACTAGATTGATTCTGATAACCAAGCTTCAAGATTCATTAACACGTGTTTTTATGTACATAATAAAGATTATGAATGGCTATTTAACATTGAAGAAACCATTCTGCATTGGAACTTTTGTCACTGATTCTCCCTTTTTATTCATTTGTTCAGATGTGTCCTGCTTTCAAGGATTATTCTTTTGCACTGAAGGTGTTTCTTTGCTGCTTTATAATTTCTGTATATTTCAAATCAATCCTCCAGGACATGAGGTCGGTATTTGTTTAAGATCACAGCTAGCAGTCAGATTTATTTTTGTAAAAACAATTAGTTTATGCAGTTGAGACTTTGAAATAAATATTGACATAACAGTTTGAGTCATTTTCCATAAAAATTCTGCAGTTAGGTGCAGCTCCCATTTCTTCATTCGATCCAGTGCTCTCAGGCGACCAGTTAGCTGATCAGGTTGCCGATGTGCTTGATTATTTTGGGTAATTATTTTGTTATTTCTCTTGTACTAAATGGGTGCAATATCCTTTATGTGGACCTGTTTTCTTGAACTGTTTTAAATCTTTATTGGCTTGCTCTTTGCAGATTATACTCTGTCATTTGCATGGGGGTCACTGCAGGAGCCTATGTTCTTACTCTTTTTTCAGTGAGTAATTATGCAGCCAATGTTTTTTTTAGTTTATGATTTTTTTTCTGTACTATATTGAGATTTTTATGTGCTTCTTAAGTCAAAATACAGGGAACGCGTTCAGGCTTTGATACTTGTCTCACCTTTATGCAAAGCTCCCTCATGGAAAGAATGGTTGTCGAACAAGGTTAGATATCATTTTTTTTAATTGGTGTTTTCCTGTGGATTGGAGTTATAGTTGTGGCAAACAACTCAAACCTTACTCGTTTAGGTGATGTCAAACATTCTCTACTTTTATGGAATGTGTGGCATGATCAAGGAATGGCTGATTCAACGATACTTCAGCAAGGTATGTTAGGTGTTTTTGGTTCCTAGCTAACTTGCCTTGTGAATATAACTTGTTGTTTTATATATATATATATATATATATTTGTTTTTCACAGGAAGTTCGTGGAAATTGGCAAGCTCCTGAATCAGAAACTGTCCAAGCTTGTAGATGTGTTAGTATTCCTTCACCCTTTGGATCCTTTGGCAAGAAACTAGGAGGAATGTGAAAACTTTTGTGGCATAAGCAAGAACTCTGTTGAGACTGCTTATTTTCTATATGAATTGTGCAGGTGCTGGATGGGAAGCAAAGTGCCAACGTTTGGCGGTTTCTTCAGTCAATAAATGAGTATGTTTGATTTACTATCTCTCTCCAGTTGAGAAAGGAAAATGGGAGATTCTTAACACCTCTTATGTTAACAGCCGGTGTGATTTAACAGACGCGCTAAAGAAGCTTCAGTGTAGGACACTCATTTTCGTGGGTGAGCATTCTCCTTTTCATTCAGATGCACTCTACATGGCTGCCAAAATGCATGGGAAATACAGTGCATTAGTTGAGGTGCTTAGTTTGGATTAACAATCAATTTCATAATTTCCATTGTTTTAGCTTGTCTGAAAATTTCCTGAAATTTGATCCCTACAATTGTGACAATTAATATCTTTCCAGGTTCAGGCATGTGGATCACTTGTGACTGAAGAGCAACCTCTTGCAATGCTGATAACTATGGAGTACTTCCTCGCTGGTTATGGTTTGCATAGGCCTAGTCAATTAAATTGTAGTCCTCGGAGTCCTCTCAGTCCATCATACATCTCCCCTGAACTGCTCTCACCTGAGAGCATGGGAGTGAAGCTGAAGCCTATCAAGACTCGCATCTCACTTGAAGTTTGAACTGTCAAATTAGAGCGGATGCATGATCTTTGGCCAGGTGAAGGCTTACTCAATCTACATTATTAGTCATATGAAAATAGTAGATCATCATGTGTACCTAATTAACAGAAATCTTTTGAGCACATTGTATGTGGAAGTTATAGTTGGTGTAGATAAATAGAAGGGCACAAAGAAGGACAAAGAATTCTATAGGATGGGCAGCACAGACTGGGATAGTTTAGTAGATGAGCTTCTTTTCATTGATTCAGTTACCTAACTTGTAAAGCTTCGTTGTTTACTTGAAAGATTAATAAGAAACGGTGTGCAGGTGCAGCACCTTAATCATTAATTGCATTCGATTTGTCCATTTTTCTACTAATATATAAGCAAATATGCTTTCAGCTCGGCAGGATTTTGTGGGAGAGATTGTTGCTTAAATTCCTTAGGCAAAAAGAGTTTAATTTATTGGGTCACTGGAAACCTGTCAAACTGTGATCCTGTTAATTTGTAATCTCATGCTGATGAGTAGATCGAACAGTTTTAAACAGATGAAAACAGCAGATCGTTTGTTATTACCATGCAGATTATGACACAGTTCAATCCAAAAATGTCAGACATTTGAATGAGGAATCTTTTTGATATGTAAGCATGCTTAGTAAATCTCTTTTGCAGAATTCTGTTGGTGAAGTTTTTACCTCTATCTTATTTACCTTCCTTAACATAAAAAACAAAAAGAAGAAGGTATATTGAACAGCATGATTCCAACTGATTGCTACCAACAAAAAGGATGGAGGGAGGGATAATTACAGGTGAATGCTTCATATGATTATCTATTAAAACATTCTACAAAATTCTATCCTTGCAGATGAGATGTAACTTTTGGACATTCTACAAGTCGAATGAAGCCAATATTGTGATTTCATCATTTCTGTTCATGATGATGGTGCCTCAGAAACAGCGAGACATGTTGTTCATGGAATATTGATGAAATCAGAGACAGAGTGGGGACAGATGCAGTCTCACGGTAACCACATGACATGCGCAGGGGAGCCAAGCCACATCACTGATCCACGCACCATGACACCTCTGAGAGTTCATGCTTCAGAGCCAAGTGCCATGACTCGGGTTGCTGGTAAGCTGACGTACCCTGAAAACTGATGGAAGGAAGCATGAAAGACTCGAGTTTGAAGTTGGTCTTTAATTCTGTTTTCTATGTTAAATAGTAGTTAATTAATAGCACATGTTTTCAAAAATGGATCTTTTCTTCGTTCCCACAACCCAAAATTATGCATTTGTCTGCATGTTTTACCATAAATCCTGCCATCTATCGATCTCTCATGAACTGTACCATCACTGCACAAGAACACCACTGTAGAGGATAAAACACTAAAAAAAAGGAATCTTTTTGCTAAGTAGTCTTCTTCAGTTCGAGTTGGAGAGATCAGTCCATCCCGACGCCCAGCTTCCGGAATCGCCGTCCAGCTTATCAAAGATCTCCGCCGACGATGTAACCATGTCGCCGTTGCAGCTGTTTCCGGAAACCAACTTGGGCAATTCGACCCCGTGAAAGTCGATCGAGGAAGTGCTGATGTCACGAGAAAACGGCATGGGACCCAAAGGCGCGAAGCTGCCGAGGAATCCGTCGAATGCCCCCTCGGCGGCCAGCAACGAGCTGAAGCTTCCGGGCATGTCGAGCAAGTGGCGATCTGGGTCGGGCGGCGGGTAGGCCTTCGAGATGGGCTCCGGGTTGGGCAACACGCAGGGCGCAGAAGAGGGCTTCGGCGGATTGGTGCGTTTGGCGGCGTTGGATGCCGCGGAGGAAGAGGAGGAGGCGGTGGAGCGCTTGGAGTTCTTGCGAGTGCCTCCGCCGACGGGGACGTTACGGAGGGCGCCGCCTTTGGTCCAGTAGCGCCGGCAGCTCTTGCAGAAGTGGCGCGGTTGCGAGAGGTTGTAGTTGTTGTAGTAGCAGAACTTGGTGTCCGTGGACTCGCACCGCGGGCACCGCAGGTTCTGCTCCTGCTCGCAATACGTCAGCTTCACCGCCGGAAACGCTGCCGGCGCCGGCGAACCCTGCATCGTCTTCGAAAAGGTGAGATTTTTACTGACTTGCTTCTCGTTTTTCTTGAACTGACTGGAGGAAATTTGATGCAGAGGATCTGTCAAGTAAAACTAGCGCGGAAAGGTGGGACTTTGATAGCCGTAGAAAACAAAGTTGTGATTTTTCTTCGCCGGAGAAAGAACTCTTGCAAGATCGTCGACGAGAACATCGAAAGAGTAGTAAAACAAAAGCGATGCTTCAAACACACAATGAAATGATTTGAATTTTAAGCGCAACAAGAGAAGGAAAAGGTAATGGTGTCGAATACTGATTTCATCCCCAGTGTTTGAACAAAATTGTGAAAGACACACACAACTTATGTAGACGTCTCTAACGCAAAGGACAAAAGCATACTATCGGTAGAGCAAGATAGGACATGTTCAGAGATCAGAGTAGTCGATGAAGAACATATTCCAACTGCGCAGAGCAGTAGCCAACCACCCAAGTCCCTCTCTCTCTCTCTCTCTCTCTCTGCAATTTGATTTGATAGTATGGAATATATATGGCAGCTTGGCTCAGGTGTGACTCCAGAGGATTCCACTGCAAATGCAGTGTGCAACTAATCCAAATTCAAATGGCAAACATGATTCTAATACAAGAGAGCTGATTTGATTATGTTTCTTCCTATTAAACAGGCAAAGGGGAGCGGTAGAGTGCTTGTGTCCTTCAGTCAAAATTAACAGTCATCTGCTGCACGGCAAAGGGCAGGGTTCAGTAAAAAACCAGCAGTAGCTGTGAGCTTGTACGCCTCACTCTGCCATCAATGGCGACAAATGAGACAGGGCAGCTATGTGCTCTCTCTCAATCTACTTGCCCGGTCTACTCCATCAACTGCAGGTGCGGCAGCTTCTATATGAAGGATGAAGTGGAACTAACTTATATTGACTGTCTGCTTAAGATTCTTTTAACACTTGATACTATAGAACTGATTCTCTTTATCCAGGAATTTGAGATAAGAACATCGAGACGAAGCGTTTCCCATTGGGGAGTAGATTTCCATCACCAGTCAATTCAATTCGCCTGGGCAATGTGAGAAATCAAGTTCACATGGAGATGTTTCCACGAACAGGAATCAATTCTTTGATATTTTTAGGCTATCAACTGTGGAAAGAACTGATTCTTATCAGGAAAGGGTGAGAATAATCGAGACACGAGAAGACATCAAATTTGACGAGCAACCTTACGATCTGTTTCTATATATAAAACCTCCTATCATTCTTAAGGATATGCAATCTTGACAGTTAAGTTTTTTTTTTTCTTATTCCCTTTCGTCTTCAAGACTTATTTCATGCGAAGAATGAGAAGCGTTAAAACAGCTTGAGATATGGGCTTGAGTGGAGATGGAGATGGAAATGGAGATGAGCAAGTGAAGCAGCTTAACTAACAAAATGGCACACAGTTCGATGATGAAGATGATAACCCGTTGAGCTGAGCCCCTTGTCTCGGTTGTAGTCTGCAGATTCTGGTCATAGTTAGGCACGGAAGGAAGTAGCCCAACCTAACCAAGGAGTAGGCTTTCCCTTGGGCTCGTCAAAAGTGTGTCTGTGCTTTGGTTTGTGTTCCATTCACTGCAATGGAAGGAGGATCACTGAACAAGTCTTGGAGGGGGCCATAGTCTCTTCTATCTTTGGGACGCCACTGAACACTACTTCCAAGCCAAGTTGAGTGATTTGTTAGACAGAGCTTTCATATTAGAGACAGTCACACTCCAAGTCTAGTTGAGTGTAATTTTTAGAATTCACTTAAAAAAAAACTCCCAGAACAGCTAAAACTTTTCCATCTTTTGGAAATTAAAAGTTCATATCTGAACTTAAAATGAAAGTTGAATTTGAGAATTGATGAGGACCTCAAGCTTTACATGGTTAATTGTGAACTTTCAAAAAAACTTTATACACTTGGATAAACAAATTATTACTAACTTGAGCTTAAGTGTTTTTGATCAATGAACCTAATCTAAAGCATAATGAGGTGTTAAAAAGATTATCTGCATTAATACTGTATCCATCTCTGGACCTCCTATATCTGTCGCCAATATGGACATTATATTTTGATAGGAATATCAAGGCTTAAAAAGGGAGATTAATATGGTCCAATTTAGCTCCAAATGAAGAATTGTAGGTTGATAAAGAAACTTTAGACTATGGTTGTACCATAAATTACTGAATCCATTAATTCCCTCGATCAACTAAATGTCTTTGATCTTAGACAACTAATACAAGCCTAATTGGATGCATATGTCTATCGTATTGAGCTTTATGGCCCCAATCCAACTAGTTGAATTACATCTATTCTACTTCTGACCATAACAATTATCTATCTACATGTCGAATTCCACATTACTGAACGCGGCCTGCAAGGCAACCACACCTTTTGAACATTAACAATCAGATCGATAAAATCTTGCAAGTCAATTCTTATATTATCCTTTTCAAAAATTATGCAGATTGACGCAGCATCCATTCATGCAAGCAATCAAAGATCGTCATCTATCTCTTCTCGCCCAAAAAACAAAGAGAAGATCTTCATATCCTTGACCAAAAGCTAGAAAATTAGATTGCCATATAAATGGCAGGTGGCTGAAAAGAAATTAAATATGGCAGCCAGCTACCTCCCCAATTACTTAACATTCCTGCTACGAAATCTAGGTGGAAGTGATCAGTTTCAGCTACGTACAGATCTTCTTGACCAATGTATTTCACACCTGAAATTCTGAAACATGGCTGCATGTATTTGTGTTTATATATTCTGAAGCAGCAATGATTAGTAAGACACCCACATTATATTACTGAATGAATTCATCCAGAAATCTGGTGCTGTTGCGTATATATATGCTACAGATCTTCATATATGAATAGAATCCAAGAGATTTAAGGCCAAGAGAAAAGGTCCTCAAAGATCTTCAATTTCCTGCAATTACGTAGAGCATCTCTTCATCACACTTTCATTGCTTAATTTACTTGAGGATATGGTGGCTAAGGAGTCACGATAAGTTAATTAATTAACTCTTTGTGAAGATATGGCCGTGAGCATTAATTAAACAAATTGATGAGGAATTAGTGGCGGAAATTCTCAAAACAATAAAGAAAGTCAAAGTTTTTGGAAATGTAGAGAAGGTAGCTAGAAGAAGAGTTCTTGGTGCTCTTAGAATTGTCATGAGAATTTTAATCTATAGATGTTTCAAATTTAGAGAGATATAGATATGTTTTTCTAAAGTTCTGTGATAGAAAAAGATGAAGTTGGTGATAGAGATATTATAATTGTTTGCACATGGTAGAGTTTGGCACATAATAATTAGGGTCATGTGCTATGCATATTAGCACTTTCAAAGTCATATTCAACACAAATAGTGATCAAGCCACTGAATTAAAGTTAAAAAAAAAAAAGTGGCTGCAGCATCCTTCTCCGTCGTGACTAATTGTAATTTTTCGATTTACCTCCTCACAAATAATCATGGGGCCAACCGTGTGAGAACGCTGGATAGCAGATTCCACCTTTTTGCAAAAGAAAAAGTGGCTGCTAGTGGGAAATATACAACATGGCGGTTTTTGTATGATCTATTAAACCGAAAATTAATCATAGTATAAAGAGGAGTTTTGATGAAATAGAAGAATATATATATATATAAAATTAAACTTTGCATTTTGTATGACCTTTCTTGTTAAGAAATCTAATAAGATCATGGTAAAGACTTGACTTTGAACTTAGCACACTATTATTAATTACACTCTTGACACTTTTGAGTTTAAATTAAATCAAGGGGTAAGAACTTGACTTTAAACCTAATTCGCACTATTACATAATTGACTACACTCTTCCTCTCGTCTTCTATATATTATTTTTACTCCATGCAAACAAACCACTGGCAACCAATTTTATTTGCACACTCTAAAATTACTACAACATTCTTTTTTTTTTACATCTTAGGGTTTCAAATTTACTTAAATAATTATTTAGTTGACGTTTAAGATTAAATTATTGATAAATAATATTTTCAATAGTGTTGTTTATTTTTTAATTAATATTTTTTTAAATCAATAGAGTTTAGAAGATTATTTTCGATGTTCTTAATCGATCAATGGATAATCACTATTCCATTTGACATGATGGAATTTTTAATTTTAATCAAAGATTACATATTCAATTTTAAATCATTTGGTCACTCAGGATTAAACTTCAATGCGGCAATGCCCTCCTACTCAAATTTTAAGCAAATATAAATATAAATAAATATACAGTTATGGACTTATGGTTAATTACTCTGCAATTATAGTCGGATTTTGATTATCTTCTGAGTGCGTATACTACTATCTATATAGTCAAATTTAAATTTTAGTTAAAAAATAATCACATGGTAATTTGATCAAATTTGTTATACGACAATTTTTTTTTAAATAATTTTTATTTTTAAAACAAAGACTATATTACAGAATTTTAATTTATAATTCATATAGTAATTTCTAAAAATTTATAGATGGATTTATATCACTTTACTTTAAATAATTATATCTATAAATATTTTTTTAAAAAAATCTATAATTCATCAAATAATTTTGATTAAACAATTCTATTGTGTTTGCTTTAATTATATATACATGAACTTCAAAACTAAATTAAATCACTTAAATTATTTTTCATGATTACTTCTTGAGCATTTAAATTATATATATTGAGATTAATAATAGAGATATATTCAATTCTTAACCTCCGCATGCATGCTTAGATAGAAACTGTTGTGCCTAAATGCAGAATCATCGATCGATCTCCAATGCCAAGTCAAAGAAATCCTCGAGGCCAAGGATTAATATTTGCTCACCAAATTATTCACAAATAATTCCATATGATCATATGAGCATATATATATATCAAATAATGGAGGAAAATAAACAAAAGATATCCCAAATAATTAATCTATTAGATTAGCTAACTTGTAGCTAGCTGCTGGAACATGCCCTAACTAGCAGAGATCGATATCATGCACGACAAACCTAAACAATTATTGATAAGTCTCGTTAAACAACTGACAAAATATATTCATATACGTTAATTCAACAGCTTGCTGCATTAAATTAAATAGCGATGGCGAGGAACATGCAGTCCTTATTAAAATCATTGTTTACTTTG
>JBBMKF010000100.1:8993180-9005221 GCA_037834155.1 Curcuma caesia
TTCGATTTGTCCGATTCGGTGCAACTCCTCTTTTTTTAAGCCGCACTACAGTGTATTTTGTACCTTTAATTCAATCTACACCTTTTTCTTCATATCGGTATTCCATTTGTCTGGTTTTAATGGCGCATTATTTCCTTCATCCATAGGAGTTGTATATCCATTTTGAACCACGAACCACTTATCTATATCGGTCTTCAAGTATACTTCCATTCTCCGCTTCCAGTAGGGGAAATCTTCCCCGTTGAAGAGCGGAGGTCGAACAGTGCTAAAGGCTTCTCCTTGGGCCATTTAGTCTAGCACATAAAAAATTAAATAGGCAAAGTGTTCCAAGACTAGGTCTTGGATTAGTAGTGTGGGAGAAATAACTTACAAGTAGTAAGAAGTGACTCGAATGGTGTTGCACCAATTTCAAGTAAAATTCGATCAAAAAAATCCAAGCAATGGTATAAACTGGACTCAGATTGTTCAACGAGAAAACTCAAAACCGATAAAATTAAATTCAGAAACTCCCAGCTCTTACGGCAGTTGCACCGATTCAGAGCATACCATGCTCGGATACCACTTGTTGGATCGAGTGCACGTGAAAGGGGGGTGAATTACGTGACTTTTAGTTTTTTTTTGTTGAGAATCATGCACAGCGAAAAAATGAAAATACGATAAATCACAAGTCAACATGAAGATTTTACTTCGTTCGGAGCTTTCGGCGACTCCTACTCGAAGGCCCAGGTCCTTTTGACATTTCTTGTGGGCAATCCACTAAATCTCTCTATTAGAAACAAAAACTCTGATAGAATAGGCGAATATAATGAGCAAAAATGTGACAATCCCGCACTTTCTAAAAATAAGTGTAGAAAAAAATTTCTTCTTTACCCAACAGTAGAAAATTCTGGACGAGCTCGGATGTTGGGGATGATCTTCCGACAGAAGTTGGATGTGGTCGTGTCGAAGCTCGGGCAGCCGCAGAAGAAGGACGTTGATCGAAGCTATGTGATTCATGCACTGACCGAAACTTTATATAGGCACTATTGAGTTTATCTAGATCTGCAAATGTTTTAAAAAAAACGCAAAACTTGATCCATGCCTTGCAATTCATCCTATCCAGGATTAAAGAATAATTCAAATAATATATATATATATATATATATTATTTTTATAGGAAATTTTATCCTCCTTGAATATATAGGAATATTTTTATCATTTAATAAAATTTCAGATTAGCAAAATGAATAAATAATGAAGATTAATTTTGCAGAGTTCACATACAAAATAAATTTTGTCCATATACCAAATAAACCCTATAAAATAGAGTTAGTATAATAATAAAATATACTAAAATACAGAATATTCAAAATTAATTAGATCCTGTCAATCCAGACCAGGATCTAACCAGACCTCAACTTAGATCACCCAAGTGAGTCTAAGTTGGACTACGCCTAAAGTTTCAAAATGAAACTCGTCCTCACTAGTTCGCTCCTCCAGTGACTTACCTTAGCGCAGCTTTACTAGACTTCTCTAACCCACCAGGTGTTTTGCCAAGACTCAACCACCATGGTCTTCTTGCCAAGTCTCCACCAACTTGGTCTTCAGCCAGTTGTCAGGCCTCGCGGACCCAACTGGACTTTCTACCAGGACTCAACCATCCTGGACTTCAGCCTGGTATCTGGTTCTAAGTCTTTCAACCCTGCACACTTAGTAAGAAGGTTAAACCCATAACAAATCTAATTTTAACCTATTTGTCATTCATCAAAACTTGAGTTTGACAGTTAGTGCAAACTGCACCAATAGAATCTTCGAGATCAAAAGACAAATTACAGATATCAAAAAAAAAGAAAAGATTATTTCTCAACTCTTTCATGACTATGAAGATCTATGGAATGAATATAATACGTTGAGGCCAATCACAACCGATCTAAAAGTTTTACGACAACAAAGAGAGGAAGATATGATATTTGGCCTTCTTATGTCTCTAGAAGAATGATATGCTCCTCTACATCAAGCGATTCTGAGGATGAAAAATTTTCCTCCCTATCAAGAGGTCAGAGCTATGATTCAAAGAACTACAACAAGTATGAGACTTGAAGCCCCATAATCAAAGGGTCAAGTCTTCACGATAGATCTAGAAGAACAAAAGGCAAATAAAGTACAAGAAGCCAAAAATGTATGTGGATATTGCAAGAAGCCAAATCACACAAAAGAAAAAATGTTGATGGCTTCATCCCCACCTAAGACCTGATCACTTAAAGAAAAAGGATCAATCATCACATAACTCAGCCAAGATTGCAACACTGGAAATTGCCATCAATGATACCTCAAAGTTGCTTGAGCAAGTAAAAATATCTTTAAATGATCAAGGTAACTGCTCGAACACTTCTAAACTTTTTTGTTCTCAAAGTTGACTAATTGATTCCGGTTGTGATTTTCATATGGTTAGAGATAAAAATAAAATTAATAATCTCAAACCACTAGATAATCATATGTCAGTAAAAGTAACTAATGAACATAATTTGAAAATTAAGGAATTAGGAGAGGTAGATTTTTTTGGAAAAAAACAGTAATGCCTTATATGCTCCTCAATTCACTTTTGACCTATTATTTATTAGCCAAATCACTAAAGATCAAAATTGTAAGGTTATTTTTTATCCTAACTTTGTTACTTTTCAAGATCTCAAAACGAACAAGGTGATTGGTAGAGGATCTAAAAGAAATAATCTTTATTTTTTAGACCAAAATAATCATGCGCTCACAACGTGCCTAAGGGATAGTTATTTATTATGGCATCCTAGATTAGGTCATCCACATAAACAAGCTTTACAAAAATTATTCCCATCTAAAAATTATGAAGAAAAATATTGTGAAGCTTGTATTTTTGGAAAAGAGACTCACATGTACTATCCTATTTCTGAAAGAAAATATGAAAAATCTTTTGATCTTATTCATTCTGATATATGGACTTCTCCAGTTGTGTCTAGAAGAGGTTTTAAATATTTCATATCTTTTATTGACCATGTAACCAGATACACTTGGATCTACATGCTTACATTTAAAGGACAAGCATTCGAGGCATTTAAATATTTCTTTAACTATACTTCTAAACAATATAATGCTAACATCAAAATACTTAGAACAGATAATGGAGGAGAGTATATGAGTCATGAATTTAAAAACTATCTAGAAGAAAGAGGAATTATTCATCAAACATCCTGTCCATACACCCCACAACAAAATGGCGTAGCAGAAAGAAAGAATCGACACCTATTAGAAATAGCAAGAACCATAATGTTTCATGCTAACGTTCCAAAAAGTTATTGGAGTGATGCAGTTAGTACGGCTGCCCATCTTATTAACTATTTACCCTCTAGAGTACTCAAAGGAAAATCTCCATTGGAACTACTTACCAACATTAAACCAGACATCTCATATTTGAAAATATTTGGTTGTGTTTGTTATGTACATGTACCAGAACAATTTAGGGATAAACTTGATAAGAAGGGTAGGCGTTGTGTTTTTATAGGATATGGTTCATTTCAGAAAGGATATATATGTTTTGATCCTATCACTAATAAGGTATACACATTGAAGGATGTGATATTTGTAGAAAATGAGTTTTACTTTGCAGGTCAAGAAAAGGAAAAGGAACAGGAAAAGAAGGATTTACAAATGTTCCTATATACTCCACAAGAGTTAACCATTCTTCCTCTACAATCAAGTGAGAATGAAATCACTCCAAACTCTGAAGAAGGAGGACATGTCACTAATGAGCAAAGAGAAGATGATGAACCTAGCCCTTCAGAGATTGAAACAAGAATTGAGCAAAGGGAAGATCAATCTCAAACTGTCTCACCTTTATCAGAAAATGAAACTAGTAGTTCACCATCTTTACCGTCCCTTAGAAGATCAACAAGGCAAAGGCTTCCTCCATCTAAATGGGTAGATTATTATAATCTCAAAGTTATATCTCATCCAATTGCTAATTATTATACTACTAATAATATTTCCTTAAGTCATCAAGTATTCTTGAGTGGCATTGATCAAATACAGGAACCAAAAAATTTTAATGAGGCAAATGAACATCCAGAATGGCAAAAAGCAATGCAGGAAGAACTAAATGCCCTCATGAAAAATAAAACTTGGGAAATTACAACTTTACCCAAGGACAAAAAGGCAGTAGGGTGTAAGTGGATATACAAAGTCAAGCATAAGAGCGATGGTTCAATAGATCGCTTTAAAGCTAGACTGGTAGCCAAAGGTTACACTCAAACTTATAGAGTTGATTATATGGAAATTGTTCCAGCCAATTCACCGTGGATGGTTCAAACGCCGGTTCAGAATTGCTGATGTGCACGCTCCTCGAAAAAAATCACCCGAAGAGATGAGGAGACTTGAAAAGCACTAAAAAAGAGAGTTAGAATGACGCCGGAGTTGGACCCCGGCAAGCCACTCCGACGCTCAAATTAGAAAAGAGAAAGAAGGAAAGAAAAGAAATAGCAGGCGTGTGTAATTCAAGAGCGAGAGAGATAGAGATAGAGAGAGAGAGGGAGAACCCCCCTTTTCTCTTTATACCTGCGGGGTTTATATAGTAGTAGAGGGAATGTGATTTTTGGAGATCGATTCATGTGATTGGCTGTTAATGCACCGTTAATGTTGTATTAAAGGCATGATCTAACGACTCAGTGGAATTGATTATCCTGATTCGATGGTTGTACGCATAAATGTATTAGTTTTTAGGGGACCAAGTTTGGGAACTTGATCGTTGTCCTTATCCTTTTGGATGAGTGATAAATCTGAACCAAGGAGCGAGTCGAGACCTGCCACATTAGAAGCCTCCCCTTCAAGTCTACAAAACCTTTTGGATGGTGTCCCTCCAATGCTTAAATCACCATGAAAATCATAGAAGAAATTATTCAATTTTTAAATCGTCGATGATGAACCATAATCGGAGCTAGTCATAACCGATGATTCCAAATAGTGAACCGTAATCATGTTTTATAAATAATCAATTTTAAACCATGGTAAGTCTACAAAACCTTAACCTTAGTTGCACTAGCTACTACTATTTCAGTTGGTTATCTAATACCACAAGTGCCTGCCTATAAATTGATAATGCCGCGGACTGTGCTAATAACTTTTCTTTCTAAAGAGTATAGATCATCCATCTTAATCATATATCTGAAATGTGGTGCATGCATGCAGTTCTTGCGTGCAAATTAAAAACAAACGTGGTGCGTGTATCGGACAAGATTTTTTTTAAAAAAAAGAAAAAAAAAGGCGTACGCGTTAAACAGTTAGTATTCACGCAGCAGCTGTGTTTTAATGACGCAACTAAATTAAGGGCGGCCTTAGGTTCGATATCGAACAGTTAAAGGCACCTAACTACAGTATCACGATCTATGTACATTCATTTCACCACGGGAAAAAAATTTGGAAGGAATGCTAGCCACGAATAATTTTCATTACTAATTAATAATAATATTATTTTATTATTAATTGATGATAATTTTAAGATAAAAATAATTTAGTTGTATAAATTTCAGAGTTAAAATTATTATAAAAATTATTTTTTTTTACACAAGTCATCGTAAATTCGTGATGAATTAATTTTTCATCGTTAATTTGATGATCGAAAGATAATTTATTGTAAATATGCAATAAAATATTAATCCGATACCCATTTAAATTGACGATGAAAATTATTTTTGCCATCAAATTGACGATGAATATCAAATTCGTTGTCAAATTTAGGGCATTAAATCCCCTCAATCCACGTTTTCTCTTCTTTCCCACTCTCGTGCTGATCTCTCAATGTTGTCGTCACCCTCTTCACCCGCCGATCGCCGGTTATCTCCAACGAATGAAGCACGCGACAACTCAGTAGTACTCCCCCCCCTCTCCTTTCCCCTCTCCACCCCCTCCACCTATCAAGATGATCACCAACCCTAGTTTGCACTACAAAATAACCTTAAACAACGACGGATTTAACGATCGAGTTATTTCGATAGTTAATTTTGTGACTGATTTGTATTTCAGTCATTATATAGCGATCAAACTAGATTCAGTCACTAGTTTAGTGACTGAACTAGATTCAATCACAAACTAGCAACCGACATATTGATCAGTTGCTAATTTAGCAATCGAACATAGTGATTGAATCCAATTCGATCGCTAAGATAATGATCAAGCTCGTGTTCGATCACCAGAGTTGGATTCTGGCAGAATTAGGATTTAGGCTCTGGATCTGGGTAGGATTTGAGATGGAAATTTAGTGATCGGCTCAGTAGCTAAAATAACGATCGAATCTAGGTTCAATCGCTACATTAGTGACTGAACTAAGGTTCGGTCGCTAATTTTTTCTCCTAAATCTTGACCACGCGGGATTCTCTTTTTCCCCAACCCCTAAAATTTTTTCCCAATCCTCCGATCTCCTCTCCGGTGTGATATCTCCGACATGATATTTTTGATGGGATTTCTCTTCGACGTTGCGAGGTGGCAGTAAGTTTGTCTACTTCAATTTTTTTTTGTCAATTGCAGGTGGTAGCGGAGGTTGCCATTGGGCCGACACTAGGGCTGGTGGTTTTGATGGGTATGGTCATGTCGGTAGGTGGTGTGGTTGATCCCGTGGTTGGCTGTGGGGTTGGTGGCGTGGTCGGTCGACCGCGGAGCTAGTGGTGTGGTCTGTCCCACGGCTGACTACGGGGCTGCCTAGGGGCTTGGGCTCAATGTCGATTGGGTCACAGTGGGGCTATTGGTAGGGCACGGGGTTGTAGGGGTCAGGAGCAAGGTTGTCAGGGCAGGCCGTGGGGTTGTCGGGGTTCGCCGTGGGGTTGCTGCGATCGACCGTGGGGCTCATTGCAATATTGAGTCAAGGCTGCCACGTGGCTGGTTCTAAGATAGGCCTCGATAGAAATGCATGTTGCTGAACACCAGTGCAACCGTGTTCAGACACACGTGCAATCTTGGTCAAGAGATGGGGTGCATAAACAGGCATATATTGAAAAAATTTGATTGTTATATTTAAAACATTATGTAATGTGACCGATGCTAATTTTGTAATATTATTTTATTATCTTCAAATATACTGCATATTCTGAGCACGGTCTCCCATCCGTTTGTGATTTATTCTGTTGGTGGTACTTTTAATTTTGAAATTAAAACATCTTATTTAGGTTAAATTTAAGTGGTAATATGATTTAATTAAGTTTATGTTATGTCTATATGCATGTATAGCTTTACACATTTATTAATATTGTAATTTTTTTTCTTATTATGTTAAAATGTATATGAATAAAACTTTGATATATAATATATTAGAAAATATATTTATTACTAAAAAATACTTCGATGGAGTTGAAGAGTTTGTAGAATTTGTTAAGCGTTATCTAGAGTGTATGAATGGTAACCAATTACGGTGTTCGTGTAATCATTGTAAATGTAGAAATACAACTTTCCGTGATGAGGATACTGTGAAAGTGTATCTAAGTAAAAATGAATTTGTTCTAAATTATTATAACTGGTACTGTTATGAAAAACTTTATGTGTTTAAGCCAATTGGACATTCTGGTACTTCGTCATCTGGTCATACTGCTTAACAAGAATTATCATTTAATAGCAATACAATGCAATCATGGTTTACGATATTATGAATGCATTTGATCATAAAAATATTGATGAAATGCCAACATCTGAAGTCCAAAAATTATATGATATGTTAAATGCTAGTGAAAAATAAGCATGAAAAGATATTCCTTTTGGTCATTCCTAACTAGTGAAAAATAAGCATGAAAAGATATTCCTCGTACTATGAGTAGGCTTCTCATGGTATGCCGAGCCTTTCAAAAACACAACCTAAGAGTTTAATGATCTTGTTGGCAATTGATAGTAGCAAGTAAATGGGTTATCTTCTTTTTTAAACCCTAAGATAATGGAGTAGGAGAAGAAGAAGATTAGACTTACTTGTCTCTGTCCTCTTGTATCATGTCCTCGGAGAGATTTACGGCGAGGGTTGACATTGACGTCATGGAGTGTGAGTGGTTGGACATTAGGTGGTGACAACTTACGTTGTGTGAGGAGCGACGGCGTAAAGACGAGATACATAAATAGATGAGTTAATTTAGAAATTAATATTTTAAAATAGTAATAAAATTAGAACAAAATATTTTTGAGTTTTCCTTCCCCTTCCTTACATCCCAAATTAGGGTATAAGAAATTGTATTGATTCATGAACATGCAAAGGTGAAACTTACCCTTTTCTCTTCTTCCTCTCCTTAACTCATTGCATCCTAAACAAGGGTCAAAATTCTCCTTCCTCTTATTTACCCTTCCCTCCCCTCCCCTTCCATCACCTCCTCCTAAATAGATATTAAGTTGGGAGAAAGATCGGTGGCTATCTAAGTGGTTCGATCTAGATGTTCAGGCACAATCCACATTCATTTCTGTCCCTCAATCGGCTAGACAGGTATATCCTAGATGGCATGCACTTCTACTATCCGAGTTCTTCGCACTTGTCTCGAATCAACTTTCCTAGAGTTGACTATCGTTAAGATGGAGGTTCAAGTTCGACGTAGAGGTTCTATCCCTAGAGATAGCGGGAGATTAATTTGCCCCAATGGTTGCACTTCATACCCTGTAAATCCAAATATGGCGGTGGTGGTCATCGACCGAAGTTCATTTCCATCGAACTACATTTGGTCGAAAGCCTCCTTGAATAGGATGTTGATAGAACTTTCCATGTCACCGAACACTCGGACTACATCATAGTTGGCGATGGTAGCTCGAATCACGAGCGCGCCATCATGAGTGGATACACCCTCTAAGTCTTTTGGCCCAAACTTGATGGAGGGACCGTCTCCTCTCCCTCTTTCGGTGCCAACTCCACAGCACTCGAGTGTTCACCCATGCACTTTTCTTGCTCGGTTTGAATCCTCATCTGTTGTGCCTTCGAAGATCATGTTATTGTTCCTCGCTGAGGGGTGTTATTTGTAGGAGCCTCTGGTTGATGGTTATGGTTTCTCCTAGTCGGTGCTGGTGATCTTCCATGTGAATGATTGACTAGTGGGTGACCTTGTTGTCCTTGTGAGTCGTCACCTCTCAAATGTTTGAGTGGAGCTAGTCGGATAGGAGAACATCAGGTTGAGGGAGGCGGTGACCTTCTCTTGGCACGATTCGACTGAGCAAGTAGCCTAACTTCCCTTGCAAATTGATTGCATTCGTAAATGGAATGTCCATACCCCTGATAAAAGGAGCAGAATGAGGCCTCCTTTTCTCGACGAGCTGGAACCCAGGATGTAGTTAGGATGGATTGTGGCCCTGCCATACAAGCCAACGACTACAGTTCATTTTCTCCTATCAGGTAGAGACAGGCATTGGTGTATTACCTTCCCCTTTTCTGGCAAACTGAGCTTCCTCCATATTGGCATACTTCTATGTTCGTCCAAGGAGGTCTTCAAAGTTATTAGGAGGCTTCTTCGTTAAAGACCAAAATAGGTCCTCATCCATTAGTCCCTGTGAGAAGACACTCGTCAAGACATTCGAGGTGGTTGACGGGACATCCCTATCGACTCGATTGAATCGATGGGATGTATTCGCAAAGTATTTTTCAAGTCCTCTATTTCATTGCGAAGAGGTTAAGCGGTGTTTTGAGGTGCCGCTTGCTATCGACGAAGTGCTGCTGGAAGGAGGTCTCTAAAGGAGGAAATAAAACCAAGTGCAAGCTGTTCGAACCATCTCTGTGCCAATCCCGAGAGAGTGGTTACGAAGACTCGACACCTCACACTGTACTGGTGGAGCCTAGCAGCGTTTTCAAATCGACAGAGGTGATCTTCAGGATCTGAGGATCCGGTATATTCCTCGAGCTGTGGATGTCGAAAGTGTCCTGACAATTCTTCCTCCAGAATATGCCGAGAGAAGTGCGTGCTTCGCACTTCATCTTCATCGATAAACCCAAATGCTTTACTTTTGTTAACCTCTAAGACTGACAGCTCGAAGAATTGGTATTCTCAGGATTTTCCTCCTGCGCTGGCACTTTGCTGAGTGATACAGTCGGGACCGCGAACATAACGGGTGGAGGCGGTACTCGCATTGTGATTCAATACTTCTGATGTGGTAAGTCTTGTCCGGGTTCGAAGTGGCGAGGTAGGTCAACAGATAGTCCAGCATGGCTGGTCCCGGGGCCCACAGTCAACGTGGTCCTAGGAACCCGGGCTTGGTTACCCGGGGGACGGTCTATCCGATTTATCCAGATAAACCCGCTTACCCGGCCTGTTGGGTCTAGCGGTCTGCTTACCCGATTAAGCACGGCAAAGGACAATCCCGGATAACTGTCCCACTCCAGTGTTAGCACACGTCCTTTGGTGATTCAATCTACCTAGATTACCCATGCTCATCGACTTATCCGGCCTGCGCGGGCATTTACTCTATCTACCCGGCTAAGCCCGATTGTTGTCATTCCCGGGTGTTTGCATCGCTACCAGGTCATCGCCCGGGTTACCCATCGTTTAGCTTGTTCCGGCTTGCTCCGTTTGCTTAGTTTGCCCAGATCATTCAGTCTGCCCGGCTTTCCCTCGATAACATTCAGTTTACCCGGCTGATTCTCACTACAGTTGGTCCCGGGTAACCTGCCTCGTCCTATCGACAGCCATCAGCTCACCTAGACTACTCAATCTACTTGGTCTTCTCGACCATGCCGTTCGCTCAGCTTACCCAGATAATCCCGGTCATTGCCGGTCCCGAGCAACCCCTCCCGCTCCGACATCAGTCCCGGCTCAATTCCTCTAACTAACATACAAATGTATGCAGACAATCAAGCGTGTGAACTGCTGCGCAGGGGAAAGGCTATAGTCATACCTCCACGCCTTTCCTCATCACTACTGTTGCTTTCCTACTTACAGCTAAACGACAAAGATGACGTACAACATCACGTCGCAGAGCAGTTATAGGCGTATCGTCCCTGTTTCCTAGATGTCACCCTACTGGCATAAGTGTCAGTCACGTCCAGATTCTGTCCCCTCGGATACCGCCATAGCCTGCTCCCCTGACAGATGGAATGTTCGTCTCGTAGGTATATCAGTTCCCATGCAGGTATCAGTTCTCTCTCTGGACTCTCGCATTTTCACAATTACTACTGCTACTCTTTCTTTCTCCATCTTCATCGGAAAGCTGACTTGAGCGTCAGAGTGGTCTGCCGGGACTCCCCTGCACCAGCTAATCCGTTCGTTTGTGGTGATCTCACAGGTCTTCTTCCTACCAAGGCCCACACAGGCTGAAGTGGCATCTCCTTGACCGATGAATTGACTGTCGTCGATTTTTAACCGGAACAACTTCCAACTCATAGTTGAGGATAGAAACACTAGACAGTGGGTGCTAGGGAAGACCTAGTGTTCGATCGAGCTTAACACAGAAAATAGTACTCAGTACTCCTACTTCTAGAGTTCTTACAAATCCACGAATGAATTTATAGAATAACGATAGTTCATCATGATAAAGCCTTCTCAGCAACATTTTTTTTTTTACAAAAAAAATCAATTGTCAAGAAATAGCAGAGCATAACATAAGAAAAATACCCGAGTTTAGAGGCGGTGGAACTTGCAGAGGCCAGCGTCGGCCATCTTATAACCCATGCAAGAGAAAACACACAACAATGAGAAAGAATACGAGATGTGCATTCTAGCGATTTACAGGGATGAGACGACACAGCACTCAACTGCAACTGCATTTGTGATCAAATTGTTGGATTTAATTTCTTAATTATGGGTTTAATTGTAATTTGTATATGCGGATACGAATCGAACCCATTTAAGTGATCTAATTAAGGTTTATCGGGTTTCAGATTATTGATGTGGATTAAAATATGTAGAACCTGTAGTCCGTTCCGATATTATAGATTAAATTTATTAATCCATTTTGGTATTATCGGATAGGGATTAAATACAGAATAAGTTAATCTGTTCTATTATTATCTATGGGCTGATAATAGTTCAGATCTCTATATAAGGGTTTGGTCCCCGAGGGTTTAGGGCATCATGTGACATCGCCTTCGTTCCCCATTGACG
>JBBMKF010000100.1:9005321-9022021 GCA_037834155.1 Curcuma caesia
TGATAATAATTAGTTTAATTATCTATTTATTTCCACTGCGCACGTTTACGAAATGTGTTAACACGCGCATTGCATCAGGACGATCCCAACATATAGGATTGATCATACCTATACTTTAGGCTCCACAAAGACATTGTTGATGCATGTTATAGGAGGAGTAGGGTTTTAGGGGGAGTGTGTGCCTGAACGAACCAATTTGATATTACAAAGGCATGAGGCTCTTGCTTGATTATTTGCCCTAACTCCTATTTGTTTCTATCTCCTTGAATTTATGATCTTTTTGCTATCTGTCAAAAAAAAGGAGAAATGGATTTGCTTTAAGTTAGAATCTAAATGTTTTTATGCTTTTATTCATGCTTATTGTCTTATCATTCTTTATCATTATGGTTATTTGGCTGATATTGTATCCTGTTCTATTAAAGACCTAACTTAAACAAGTTTTTACTAAACATCAAAAAGAGGGAGATTGTTAGTACAGCCTTGCCCCAAGTATTATTGGATTTTAATGTTTGGCTAAAATGAGTTTAAGTTAGGCAATGTTGGTGATCTAGTATGTGTGATTTGAGTTCACAGAAAAGTCCAAGATTGAAGACTTGACAAATGGTGAAATCCCGGAGACACGATCTCTTGGCAAATGGTGAAGTCCCGGAGGTGCGGCCTCTTGGCAAAGGGAGACTTAGCATAACAAAGCCGAGGGAAACATCTCAAGCAAGTGCAAGAATGGGCACGAGGCTTGTGGAAGATGTTTGAAGGCTTGAGTCATGGCTAAGGGATGAAGAAGGAAGCTGAAAGTTGATTTTCAATTTCACCAGTCGACTGACACTGCCATCAGTCGACTGATATCTTGATCAGAAACACACAGAGGCTTTGGTCAAGTGAAATTCACTAACTAGTCGACTAGCCAGTCGACTGCTATATGAACGTTAGGTTGACAACTGAAAAATTAAACGCTATCTACAAGAGTCGTTGAAGCCCATCAGTCGACTGACTCAGGGATCAGTCGACTGATATCGAAAAAATTATAAAAATATAGATTGAAGATTAGAGACGGAAGTGTTCACACTTTTTCTTCTTGGCACGAACTTCAATCTCTGTAAACTCTCAAAACTCTTCCCTAAACCTTCACTACTTATTTCTGTAAGAGGAAGAGATCATTTGTAATAGTTTCTCCGCCTTCAAAGAGTGCTGTGAGAAGGAGAAGTTTTCATAGTGGAACGGTCACTGTGTGTGTATGGATCCTTGGATTAGTCACCTCGTAGAGGTGGATACCAAGTAAATCGAACGGGTTAGCATTGGTTTCTTTTTGTCTTGCTTTTGTTTTTGTGCATCCGCTAACGATTTTACAGGCAAGAGCAAAAAGGTTGCTATTCACCTCTTCTAGCAAACGCACCAGTCCCAACACTGATCCTGGGGGGTTATGAACCAAGTAAATTCGTGTGTCCCTGTCTCTATTTCTAATATTTCGCTGTTAGTACTTTGATAGAAAATAAACGATCGAGAAAAGCGACAACACGCTATTCACCCTCCCTCTAGTATGTTACATCGATCCTACATGATGCACTTAAACTTGACTAACTTGGTTAAGCTACTATCCTTTGGTAGTTAGCTAAAACCAAAGTTGGACATGTGCCGCAAGAGGATTTTTTTTGTCTAAGTATTTTTTTACAACATGCTTGGACTCACACCTATATTTTTAAATGTACTTATTTTTTATTATGTCAAAGGGGAGTCCTGGAATCAGGGGAAGTTAGAAAATTATTGATACATGTTGCATTAACCAATTTTATTACTTGCATTAATTAGTCATTTTGTTTCATTATAAAATATTTTTTCTTAACTTGAAACTTGGGTTGTCATAATCAAAAAGAGAGAGATTGTTGGTGCAGAGAGCATCAGATGATCGAACCTTAGTTTTGTTAATGATAAAAGATTCAAGCTAAGTGTGTGATGTTTACTGATGAGTTGATATAAGTGTGTAGATAGCACAGGGAAGTCCTAGTTGTGGCTAGGCACAAGAAAGTCCTAGTGGAGACTAAGTAGTGGAAGTCTTAGCTGGAGGCTAAACAGACCTAATCTGAAGGATTAGGTAAGAAGTGTAGGATTGTGTAACGTGCTAGAGGGGGGTGAGTAGCACGGTCATTGCTTTTTTGTTCGTTCGTTCTATCAAAAAAACTAAGCAGCGGAATTAGATCACAAGCAGGGACACACAGATTTTTACTTGGTTCTTAACCCCCCAGGGTTAGTACATCCAAGGCCTATGTATGGGAGTCGTCCGTCCACTAGTGCTCTTTCCGAACATTCATTCGAAGGTGATGAAACTTGTCTTACAGTCCAATAAGGAATAACAAATAAGAACAGAACTTAAGATAGTAAGAAATTAAACCAAACACTTGAGTTGCTGATCTAGAAGTCGTGAGCGCCGCGCACTCCTCCTGGATCTTCCTCGGTTGCAAGAGTCTGGCCTCATTCGCGTTCAAAATCACCACTAGAAGGAGAGAATGGCTTATCGTTCATTGTTATATCCTTCTTGTTCACGTTCACCTCCTTTTATAGCCCATTCCGATCGATTAGAATCCTTATCCGAGCGATTAGATATGATCTGATCTGATCCTCTCGATCTTATCTGGGCTGAGTCTTCCCGATCGGGTCGCCTGGATTCCATATTCGGGTCGCCTGGACCGTCCAATCGCCTGGATTCAATCGGGTCGCCTAGATTCAGTTGACTCAGGTTTGACCTGACTTGACCCTGGACTTGGTTTGGCTGTCTCTGTTTACTTCACTTATGTTTTCTCCATCTTGCTTCCAGTTCCTAATTCCTTCAAGACAAACATTCAAACATGCAAAGCAACCTAAACCTTATTTTGTGAGTCTAACTTCAGATTTCTACAGAAATCTTGGGTTAGTCTAACGTCTGCTGTTTCCACACTAGGAACGAGCCCTTACCCACTCCTACTTAGGAGAAGTTTTACACCTTGTTGGACTTCCCACTTAGCCATGGTCCTCAGCCCCCAGGAATTTGCTACTAGGCTCGGTCCTCCTGATCGCCTAGACTTCCACCAAGCCTCCGGTGATCCTGACCCCACTCACTTGGACTTTGGCCACACTTCTCGGTCCTCCGACACTACATGGACTTGCACCTGATGTACTTGACCTTACTAAGACTTCTGCCTGAACCAGGACTTGCCTTTGCCTAGCCTACAACTAAGGTTTTCCTTTGCCTAGCCTACAACTAAGACTTTCCCTACCTATCTTCACTCAGTAGGACTTCCTTGCCCAATCTTTCAGATCAGGACTTCTACTGCCTAGTCTAACCAACTAGGACTTCTTGCTAGTCAACTGGTCAAACTGATCTGACTAGACTTCACTCACATCCAAATTTCAGGTCCTGTTTGGATCAACCATTGGTCAAACTGACCAGACCTGTAATACCCAAAATTTTCTTCAATAATTTCTGGATATTTATTTATAAAGGATGGATTAATTATGATAGAAAGGAATTAGTATTAAATACTAATTTGGGCTTTAAAAAGTTATAGGCCTAAAATGTTGGTTGTAATGGGTTCCATGGAGGCTTTGCTAGAAGAAAAAGAAAGAAAGGGTGGAGGGGCAAGGATTTGAACCTTGGACCCCCTCCAATGTATAGCAAGCCTTGGACCATATGTGCAAGTAAATATTTCTTGTTAAAAGCATAAGAGGAATGTTACTTAAGGCTCAGGGATCATTAGGGAGCATAAAAATCAAATCAAGGCAACGTTGGGATGAGATGGCGTTACCATACTGGGTTGATTTCATGGCTAATTAGGAGGATTTATTGCCTTGGCTCATTTAGAGGATTTATTACCATACGGTAACTCCTCTATCTCCTTATATAAGCTCCTTTATTCACCGAAATAAAGATTTTTACCGTGCCTAGCCTTCTTCCTCTCGTTTTCTTCCTCTGCGGTTGCTGCTCCGGCCGAAGGGTTGGCCGACGGTGTTAGAGATTCTCTGTTGGGTAATCTTAAGAAACCTCAGAATCTCGGTAAGCTCTTCTCACCTGCAATGTAATAGCTACGATACATGGTTTTTGACAGTTTCAGATTTACTCATGTTTATATCTGTTTTAAGCTTCGTAAACATAGTTCCTAGAGTAAACTATAGATCTGTGACCATGTTAAACATAACCAAGAAATAGGTTTAATCTGTTGTTAAGTTTATGATTAGGTTTTTGAAAGTTTGAATCCGAAAGAATTGGATTTACAGAGTTGAAACGGGTAAAAATCGATTCTGCGAGTCGATCAGAAGGGGTTGTAATCGATCACTGGATCGATTACAAATAGGTTAATCGACCAACAGAGCGATTAACAGCCTTGAAGAGGAACGAAGTTACGGCACATGATCGATCAAGCGATCGATTAAGGGTGGTAATCGATCACCAGATCGATTACCAAGCCTCGGAGGAAGAAACTACGACCCCTAATCGATCAAGTGATCGATTAAGGCAGAGGGTAATCGATCACTTGATCGATTACCCAGCCTTCCGCGGACGTAACTCGTAATCGATCGTTCGATCGATTACGAGGACACTTAATCGATCATCTGATCGATTAAGCCCTCTGTTTTGGTCCGAATGAGTTCCAGAGAAGAAAACCTGTTTGTTTGGGTGTTTTATCGAGTTCGGGTGAACTTAGGTTAGGTTTACATGAAGTTCTGAACCTAACCAACAAGGTTCCGGACCATCTTAAAGAATAATTAAGGGCTAGGGTCAAAGTAAAGTATCAACGATAACAACCTCAGGGTTATGTTAGATTCAATCCCAAATGTATGTAATGAGGTTAAATTAACGGGAATGTTCACCATGTTATGAAAAGAAAAGATAAAGGAACATTCCTGTGAAATGAAAATGAAAGTATAAAGTATTTTACTTTAATGAAGGGCTTGTACCGGAACCCGAAAGGGATCCAAGGAATGGACACCTAATGAACGTCCCTAGGTCGAAAGACAGAAGACCTAGTAACCAAGTAGTCGAGACTTGCTACCTCGTATTACTCGGAATGGCGCGCAAATGAATGAATGGGTACAAGCCAGGGGACCCCAACAATGTTGATTATGTTTATCTAATAAAATAATATATTTTGAAAAAGCAAATGGTTATCATGTTGAAAGTATATGCCAGAAATGTTACAGTAAGTGAATATACATGCTCATGAAATGTTAATGTGTTTCTATGTTGTATGCTAGAAATGGTATGTTTTGTGGCATTCGGATTTTGTGAGTAGGAAAGGAACTTACTAAGCGTTGTGCTTATAGATTTCTTCCTTATATTGCAGATCCGACTAACAGGTACTGAGCTAAGAGAGGCAGCAGGACAGGGCTGGAATGATGTGTGTGGTGGTGACTTGACCAAGTCTTGGCCATACAAATATTTTCTATATTCTTGTGGGTTGTAGTTGGTTAAAACTATCATGTTATAATTGGTTTCTGATGTGAACTACCATCTAGACCTATCATGCTATTAGGTTTGATTTATTGTATACGAATCTCTATTTTTCTATAATGTTTTATTTCCGCTGCAAAGTTTTAGATTTTCGTATATGATAGATAATAGTAGCATGTATGTATGAATGAATGTAATAAACTGTAGCGTCCGTCAAAGGCCCACGTAAGGGCGGGCGTTACAGTTAAACTCTTGACATGTGATGGTTTTGCTAAAAACTTTCAGTAATAATCCTAACAAGCGGTTATAGGATTTACTTCTACTATTTCAAGGAGTGGTGAATCCTCTGTGGCCTATCCAAATACCTTCGGGTACTTCGACTTATACCCATCATCTCGGGTCAACACCTCCTCGAAGATGTTTGCTTAAGATATCAAAGTATACGCTTCTATGACCAAGGTGACTTAAATATCGCATGTCAAAGGAAACTCGCAATTTAGCTGTACTAATATCTTCATTGACATATGTATAGAACCATATGAAGTCTTACGACAGGTTACTCCAATATAATGAACTAATTACCTTTAACTAGCATCCACGTTTAACTCTTAACATCTAATTTCTCTAGCCAGTGAGAATAGCTGATTGGTAAACCAAGGAGTTTAAAATGTGTCAGTCTTAACAGAATTGATGATGTCCACGATCATCAATTCATTGACTAGGAAAAATTACAATACATTCATAATTGCACATATAGAGAGGCTCAGAAGTTATGATCCAATCACAAATTCTTTCATGCTATGAATCATACTGCGGACATTCAGTAAATGAGTTTAAGATCTAATCAAACACATAGAGAATGTGCACTCAAACAGTGAATTGCTATTTATCTAATAAATAGTATAACTGTAAAATAATTGTCTTAGGACACCTCTCAAATATAACAAAAATAAGAAAAAAACACTCTTACTAAAAGATGATGGTAGCTCAACATCATCGAAACTCAGCCCGAAGTGGAAGAGGAGGCCCTCCTCAAGCAAGTTTTTAACATCAAACTGGAGGCAAGACAGAGCATGCACCGCTACTAGATAGTCAGACTCCAATCTGAATTGATTTAAAACTAATGGCTTTGGTAGCTCGGTTTCCCACATGGTCGCCACATGAAGGGACTAGGCGGTTGGACGAAGACATAGTGGGTCTTCCATCCCTTATATAAAGTGGAGAATTTTCTTTAAAAACTACTTGAGGGCCTCACAATGAAATAAAAGACCCCGACCTCCATCTTCTTCGGGTAGAAGAAGTAGTAGAAAACTCGGGATATAAGAGGGATTCTATATAAGTGGAAGGCAATAACTACTCCGTAGAGTAGTCGGTAAGAATTGAGAGCTAGTTGTTGAAGGGGAATATGGAAATATCAAGAGATCATTGCGAAGAAAAGGAGAATGGGAAATTAGAGGCCACCTATCATTTGACCCTTAAAAAAGGTTACAAAATTAGGGGGAGGAAAGTGGGGTCGATCAAAAGTGTTTAGAATTATTAATCTATGGTCGATCAGAATTTCATATTGCATTCTAATCTGGTCTATATTCCACCCGTTGATTTCTGACTCTACGGACTCATACTAAGGAGCTGAAGAATTGGTGGTCACATGAATGATAAGGACAAGAGATGAGAAGTAGAGATAAATAAGGACAAAATGATGGACATAGAACACATAAATAAAGGACTTATAGACAAAAAGTGTTTGCGGAGTTGTAGAGAATCATCGAAGGAAGGTTAAAGATGAACGACTTGATTGATACAACGGTTATTTTGTTGTCGCCAACTCTAATATACTCCAGGCTCAGAATATCACATTAAAACTGTGGGCATTCACCCTAGCCATTCAATTTGACATTCGAATCGATAGAATCTCAATAGTTACCTCGAACCAAGCACCCTATACATCCTTAACACATGCCAACTTTAGACTAGGCAACATTTATGAGCAGATAGGACAAGATGATCCCAAGAATGATACATTATCATGCATATCACCTACATTAATGATGCATATCTCACATATTACCGAGGTATTTGATGAAGAGGTATCATGTCATCCCTAGATCTGGGTCGATAGCCATACATCAATCATTTTAGTTTAGTCAGCCGGACTCAGACCTTCTTTAACTAGACTTAAGAGGGAGACTTTTGATATGGTGGAAGGAGAACCTACACCTAGCAGAGCCAAGTCAAAGGTTAAGCCTAGGTGGAGGTCAAAAGTCAAGCCTAAATGGAAGTCAAAGCAACCACCTGATTTCTCCATTAGTCGGTCAGCACAACCTTAGAGGATTCAGACTCCTTGACTTAGAATACTCAGATTCCTTGACTCTAGAGGACTCTGAATCTTGGACTTCAAGGGACTCAGACTCCTGGACTCTATCAGCTCATGCCACTCGAATTCTCTCTCATCTTGGTCCACCCGACTCTTGGAGACTCAGACTCCTCAACTCTATCAGCTTAGGCCACCCGATTCCTCCCTTAGCTCAGTCCACACGATCCTAGAGGATTCAGACTCCTTGATTCTAGGGGACTAAGACTCCTTGACTCCATTGGCTTAGGCCACTCGACTCCTCCCTTACCTCGATCCACCCGACTCTAGAGGACTCAGACTTCTCAACTCTATCAACTTAGGCCACTCGACTCCTCCCTCAACTCTGTCCACACGATCATAGAGGATTCAGATTCCTCGACTCTAGGGGACTCAAAATCCTCAACTCTAAGGGGTTCAGACTTGTCAACTCCATCAGCTTAAGCCATCTGATTCCTTGCTCAACTCGGTCCACATAACTCCTAGAGACTTAGACTCCCCGACTCCATCAGCTCAAGCCACCCGATTCCTCAATCAACTTGGGCCACATGACCCTAGAGACTCAGACTCCTCGACTCAATGAGACTTAGACTCCTTAAATCCATTAGCTCAGGCCACCCAACTCCTATCTCAGCTCATCCACCTGATTCTAGAGGACTTAAACTCTTCAACTCTATCAGCTCATGTCATCTGACTCCTCCTTTAGCTTGGTTACTTAACTCCTCTTTTAGTTCGGTCGCCCCTGAAACGGACAATGACAATGAATATTCTAGAACAAGTGGCATCATGTGGGTAGTGATGCAATTATGCCGCTATCAAAATTAATCCCTTAGATGTTTTTCTTCAACACGTGACATCTAGTGAATGGAAAAATCACGAACGATTGTCAGATTTGGTCCCCCACTAACTCATATAAGGAAGATGGAGGAGTAGGAGATGTTGGACGTGGAGATGCGTTTCTTATCACTATATAAATCCTATAGAAGATAATGAAAAGAGGTTGACTCTCTCTCCCAAATAACTCCATTAAAATCTCTTTTATTTTTCTTCCTTTCTACTACTCTCTATATCAGAAGAAAATTCTAATTTGAGCATCGGCATGCCCATGTCAAATTCATCTCGATGTCTATTCTAATCTCTAATTAAGTATTGCAGGCATTCCAAATGCTCTCTCCTTTTATAGTTGTTTTTTTACTGAACTCATCTACTCATAATTTTAGATAGAAATATAATTTTTTTTATAAAACTGATTCAATCCAATTGGATTTAATCAGTTTTAATAAGTTGTATCAGTTTTGATTAAACTAAAATTATTTTAATTAATATTAAAATAATTTTAATTAATATTAAAATAATTTTTATTTAGTGATTTTGAGTGTTAGTGTAGTTTTGGTCATAGGGGGCCTTATTAATTTTTTATTTACCTTTTACTTAAAAAAAAAATTGAATCAAAGCATAGTTCCATAAGTCTCTACAGCAATCTGTTTGGCCTCCATGTGTAATAAACTGTCTGGCATGACTGATGAAGAAGGCCTCCATGGCTTCGCTGGAGGCTCTGCTCTGACGCCTTTATCATGAGAATTTTCTGTTTCTGTACTACCTGTTCTTCCAATTAATGAATTAATTCGCGAAAGCATACTCAATAATATAACGCAGATATCATATGCCCTGTTCTACCTAGGCGAAGAAAGCAAAGAACATACCACACAGTTATCTCTTGTGCTGACCACGTACTGTGACTACTCTGGACCGAGACACACTGCTCTTCGCAGAGATGTCTCCTCTTCTTACTGTCTTAATTACCTGTATCAGACAAGGTAGAAGGAAGACGACAAGCCAATCCTAATCCTCTCAACTTTGTTCCTCTGCCATTGCGCCGATGGCCATGGTGTTGGCTGTGCGATATGATTACGCTGTGTCCTGTAGTTATAATTCATCATCGAGTGGAATGGAATGGATAGCCATGACTTTGTCCTTGGGGGTCCATTGCCGCATTCTGCTAATAAATTGAGGTGTCGGGTGGGTCTTTTAAGCAGCAGTAGTAGTTGTTTTTGTGTAGGAAGATGAACTTCATCATGGTGCAATGCAGGCACAGTTAGGGCATGCCCTACGCATCTACCCACCTGCCCAACATCACCATGTGCCACAACGCCATTAATGGTGCAGCTGCTGAAACGGTGACTTTTGAAGATAGTGAAAAATAATTCAGGGCATTATTTCGGTCTCACGCCTACTGACACCATGCGTTATATACGTCGATGCGATTACAAGTCCAGTCCACTGCTCTCGCCTGCCACTACGTTGATTGGATCGCTTAGAGATGGAGGCGGAATCGGCGTGGGAGGAGGAACTGCTCCTGGACGAGCTGGACATCGGCGGCGTCCTGCTCATCGACGACGAGCGGCTCGGGTCGGTGATCCGGTCCCTGGAGGCGGAGATCTCCGCCGCCGCGGTCCTCGGCGGCGACGAGGACTCGATGGCGGAGCAGTACTGCTCGATGCATGACAGCGGGAGGTGCGAGGACTGCAGAATGGAGGACATTTTGACGGGCGGTGGCATCCGCTCGACGACGACGTGCCTCGTGGAGGAGGAGGCGGATTGGACCGCTGCGGCGGACGCCGGAGATCAGTCGCCGTGCGGCGGCGAGATGGGCGGTTGGTACGTGGATGAGCTGTTCGAGATGGGAGGTGGGATTTGGAGTGAAGGGAGAACAGGAAACTCTGCTTCGCGCTACAACGGCGGAGGGGAATGGGAGTGGGAGACTTGTGCAGGGCAGGATTACTGTTCCCTGTGGGAATGAAGTATTCAATAATAAAAAATCTCCTTTACGCTCTGTTTACTTAAATGTTTACTCACAAGTAAACATAAAATACACGGCTCTGTTTAGTGTGGAAAAACTTTTCTATTTCCCTGTCAGTCTCATAGACTCAATCCCTGGGGTGATCATCCCTGGGGTGATCGGTCCTGTCCCACTCTTGCAAATACGCTCCATTTCCCTGTCAGTCTCATGGATCCAATCCCTGGAGTGATCGGTCCGGTCCCACTCACTCAATTCCTGGGGTGATCGGTCCGATCCCACTCTTGTAATACGCTCCATTTCCCTGTCAGTCTTATGGACTCAATCCTTGGGGTGATCGGTTCGGTTCCACTCTTGCAAATACGCTTCATTTGGAGAAAAATTCCTGTAAATACGCCGTAGCTGGGGATCGAATCGTGAACCATTAGATCATAACCCAGATGTCCTACCGTTGTACTATTGTCCTGGGGACGATTTCCCTACTAGTAAGCATCCCGGTATGATATTGGGCCGGACTGGGCCTAGGTTTCCACGGAGGCCCATTTCAGTGTCATCGCGAGTCATCGGTCGCGTCGGTGATTGGCGCGTTGATCGGGACGAGAGAATCACACAGAGGATTTGGTAGTAGTCTAGGGTTAGGTCTTGGCGGTCATGGCGACGCAGCAGCGAGGAGTGGGAAGCGCAAAGAGGAAGCCGGTGTTCACGACGGTGGATCAGCTGAAGCCCGGGACGAGCGGCCATTCCCTCACGGTCAAGGTGCTGAAATCCGATACCATAGTCTACAAGGGCCGCGCCGCCGCCGCCGGCCAACTACGTCCCACCAGGATCGCTGAGTGCCTCGTCGGAGACGAGACCGGTACCATCGTCTTCACGGCTCGCAACGAGCAAGGTTTGACTTTTGCGCTTTCTGGCCTTTCGGATTTGGTTCGTTTGTTGCCAAAGCCTATCGCTTTCCGAAGATGACTGTGCGATATATGTTGAATTTTGATGAAGCTTAAATTAATTTTTTTTCCTAAAAGAAAATGCTTCATTTAGCTTGTTCCTAGAAGAAGCCTGATTAAGATGCAAAACTTGGCCATGCTCTCATGGATTCCACTATGGCCAGTAGTGTGAGTGATTGGGTTACTGATGCTTTCAGTCTTGAAATTGAAAAAGATTCTATCTTGCATACATGGAATTTGAACTCGGGGCTTACTTGAACCTGTAACGTGTGTAAAATTAACGATGAGAATGCACAATCTATATGTTTTTTGAGGTACGGATTAAATTTTTTTAGCAAGAGATAGATTCCTAGTTATTTCGGTCAGACACATCTTTCGATAACTCATTCAAAGGGGAGGTTTAGGTATTAAATATTTTGTTGTCAACAATTTTTATCCTTTATCAAATTATTGAAAATTTTTAGTACTAATGTTGGATGAAAAACTGCGTAGGATATGCACACAGGTCATTGCAATTCAATAATTATCTAGCGCATGTATGAGTGATGAGAAAATAGTAGTAGAAAATGAGATTTTGATCTTAGTTCTACTGGAACTTAAAGATTTGAATTATTTACTTGCATTTATTGTTTTTATCTGAGTAAAAACTCCATAAATGAGTGGAACATACATGTCACCCTTGAAAGATATTGTATATTGCCAAATTGAATTGTTCATAGAAAAAGTAGCAAGTAAGAGTGTTAATAGCATTAATGTTTGACATAAAATTATTTCCCTTCAGATTGAAGCAACTACACCATGTAATATTATATGTGAAAAAAATAATATTCTGTTCATTTGATATATTACAATACAATGATGCACTATTTGACATAGAATTGTAATATAGAGATAATAGAGAGAGACATATGAAGTAAGAAATAGATTAAGCTGCTAACATTGTAATATATTATAATGAATCAAAGAAATAGTTGGAGCAGGTCGAAAAGAAACTAGTTAATCAGGAAGAAGATTATGAGATGGTCACTTTCCTTAACACATTCTTTGGAAAGAGAAATGATATGCAGCATGAAATCAACATGATACATTGCATGCAGTGGGACCCACAGCCATGCAGTTGAGTGTGTCATGTTGATTTCATGCTACATTTTTTCATGCTGCATATCATTGCTCTTTTGGAAAACGTGTAGCAGTATTTTTAGTTTGTATCTAACATTATCAAGGACGATTGTTTTATCAAGTGTCAAAGCTTTTGAATTATTTATTGAGGCTGAATTAGGCAGCACACTTGGTCTTGAGGATAATGGCCGACAATCCAGGATGTCTACGACATGTCCATCATGGTATTGGAGGTACAAAGTAGAAAGAGAGAGAAGTAGATGCTGAGGAGGAGGCAGTAATATCTGCTAATGGCCGCTACTAACGGAGGGTCAAGAAGATATGACTGTTTATTGTATGAGAATTTGTGGATGAATGGTATTATATTTCTTCAATATGTGATGATTATAATACTATGCGCCGTTACTGTTTTATAGTGTTTGTAACTTTGCATTCATTGAAACAAACATAAAGTGACTAGGTATATCAAGTAGGAAATTTAGATGCTACCATAGTAATATATGATTATGGATTGGAGGAACTCTGTATATAAAGAAGGAATTGGAGTGGATCGGGCAGTGATTAAAGAAAAGTGATTATCTCATACAGCCTTGTGAATTCACTTTGATTACTCTTTGATCCACTCTGTTAATTTTTCTGATTCATAATGATATATTACTAAGTTAACAAATAATTTATTTGATGCACTTGTATTAATTCATAGTGATATAACTTGTTTCCAAATCGTTTTCTTCATGCTCTTGGAGAGAACAAATAACTTATGTGATGCATTTGTATTGACAAGTGCAGCCCATTGATATGAGAATTGCTTTAATAAAGATTTCCTAAACAACTTAGTTTCTTTTATTGCAGTTGATCTGATGAAGCCAGGCACCACAGTCATTTTGCGCAACGCAAAGATCGACATGTTTAAAGGCTCAATGAGGCTGGCTGTCGACAAGTGGGGGCGCATTGAGGCAACTGTGCTTGCTGATTTCACAGTGAAAGAGGGCAACAATCTGTCTCTGATTGAGTATGAGTTAGTAAACGTGGGCAAAGAGTGACAACTTCACCTCAGAGATCAATCCCAGTTGGTGCAGAAAATGATCCTGGTGTTGAAGTTCCAAGCAGATGAACTTGAGGGCGTTCACCACCTTGTAGGAATCCAGGTGAATTTAGCCCACTGCCTCTTTTAAATTTAGTTGATGTTCTATGATGCATCTGATAGATTCTGAAATAAACAATGATCGCCCAATCAATCTTAGAGATCTTTCTCGTTGTTGTTGTTAGTTATCGTTATAAATATTGAAAAATATTTATAATAAATATAGGATAAAAAATAAAAGTATGGAAATCGGATGCTTTTCGTTTTTAAAATGTCATAACAGCCCTCTTATTTCTAAAAATACTTTTATTTTACAGTTAATTGTAGCAATTGGCTGATATAATGTGGTAAATTATTATTGTAACATGTAAAATTATTATTTTTAGTTTATTTGATATAATTATTATTAATAAAGTACTTATGTATTAAAAAAATATTTTAAAAAGATTAAAATTATCATAAAAAATTATTTTTTTAATATTTTTGCCCATAAATATAGTGTACATATTAATGACGACAGAGGTAGCATCTTCCTCCTAATGTTCTTCTCTTAATTTTTCTTCCCACCAACTTCCTCATTCTTCCTAATTCCTTACGTGATTTTCTAGTTTTCTCTTTCTGCTCTTCCACCAACAACATTCAGCAAGAAGACAATGTCACAGTAGCTTCTTCACTCTTTCAACAGCCATCAGGGGAGTTCTTTTTATTCCCTCCTCTATGTTTGAAACTTCATCTTCAAATTTTAGAACAGTATCCTCAACAATGCAAATTGCTCCACAAATTTATCTTGGAATACTCTTATATGCAGAATCTTCAACTATAAGATAGTATTTTGATACTGGAGCAACTCATTATGTCACGTTGGAATATCACATCATTACGAAAATATTATCCTACTATAACTCAGATATAGTACAGTAGGCGATCATTCAGATTTGTAAATTGATAATTACGAAAACACACAATTTCAATCATTTAATCAAACTTTTCACATGTATAATATTTTTCTTGTTCTTTCTATTACTAAAAATTTACTGTCTACACATCATCAATTTAGTTTTGATAACAATGTCTTATTTGAATTTCATCTTGACTATTGTTTTATAAAAGATAGAATAACATGCATTACTGTACTTCATGCCAAGATTAAAAATGATCTCTATGTTCTTTAATGTCCTTTTATATTGGCCGCTGCGTGCACTTTCCGATTTATCCTGATAGCCGGTGGGAAACTTTCGTGGGGCAGAGTTGGTCACCTTCAGGGATAGCCAATGAGGCTAACTGAGATTTATCATTTTTCATTGTCCTTTTATTAAAGATTTTATTGGCGAACGCACAAATAAATCAGTTTAACATATTTGACTTGGTGATCCTTCTCTTCATAGTGTTTAAAGAATCATAAGTCAATTTGGTTTACTTACTCCATATTCCTCATCATCTCATTTATCTAAGGCATGTTTAAGGCATGTTTAGAAGCTAAAAATCATAAGTTACCTTTTTCCTCATTTAATCATGTTTCTAATTTTCACGTGAAATAATTCATTCTGATATTTAGTGTCTTGCATGTATCTTGTCTAATCAAGGTTTTTTATATTATGTCATTTTCATTGACAATTTCAGCAAATTCATTTGGCTCTATCTGATGAAATGAAAATCTAATTTATTTGACATCTTTTGTCATTTTCAAAAGAAAATTTTACGTTATTTTGGTTGTAAAATATTTGCTTTTCATTCTGATTGGGGAGGTGAGTATCAAGCTCTTCATCGTTATCTTGCTTTTTGTGAAATTGTTCATCAAGTTTCTTGTCCTTGTACTCCTGAGCAAAATGATTCTACTGAGAGAAAATACTACATATAATGAAAAAACCTTAGCTCTTCTTAATCATGCATAAATTCCTCATAAATTCAAGGATGAAGCTATTAGCGTTGTAGTTTACCTCATAAATCGCCTTCCCACTCGATTGCTTAATCAAAAGTGTACACTTGAGAAACTTTATAATCAATCTCTATATTATACTTTTTTCGAGTTATTGATTGCGCATATTATCCATGGTTACGTCCCTACTCTAAACATAAATTAGACTCTCATTCACAACAGTGTATTTTTCTTGGTTATAATAATTTACATTATGAGTATCATTGCTTACAAAAATCGATCAGGTGGATTTATATTTCTAGCATGTTATTTTTATAAGTTTTTCTTCCCCTTAACCTTTCCAAAGACAAGTGACAAATATTTGGTACCACCCAACATTACAACAAGCATGTAGCATTGTCTCCTCCACTGAAGAATGATACAAGAGGTGATGGTATTTTAGATCTAACTCCATTTTCGCCAATCTCTGAGGTTTCTCTTTTTAGTTCTTCCAACACATCGTTCAATTATGAGAATAATGTGCTCCTTTCTTCGGATATGCCACATATCGCATCATTACGCAAATTGCAAATCTAATTTTTTTTATGTTTGTACAAAATTTATGGAGATAGATTTTCACTTTGTATGAGAACATGTAACAGCTAAATAACTATCAATTTTTTACATCTCTGTAGAGGATCAAATCAAATTGTTGACATCTTTATTAAACCGTTGTTCATATAGCGATTTCATAAATTGACAATCAAACTTAATGTGTTGCACATCCCATTGAATTTGTCGATGTTAATGACGACAAAAATAATAATCCAGGATAATAATTGAAAATTTTATATAGAAATCAAAAATTAATTTCAGAAGACTTGTCATATTTGGCCTTCAATAGTCATCATATTTGTTGTTATTTCTATAGTGACTAAGATCAAGTACCATATTCATTACTATCATGTTTTTTATAAATAAACTTATTAACCTAATTAAGACCATTGATAACAAAGCAAGAAATTCTCTCTGTTCTTAATTTGTTTTATGTTTCAATACATATATATCTCACTCCTCTATATTTAATTTAGATTCTTAAGATTCAACGGTGTGGAGAAAACCATCCTAAATAGAGGCA
>JBBMKF010000100.1:9022463-9041756 GCA_037834155.1 Curcuma caesia
TTCTACATGACTGTGAACCAGGTCACACGACTAGCTATGTAGGCTTTAAGATTAGGCTTAAAAACAGTAAATGAATGTGAAATCTTTTATATTGCGCTGAGGGAAAATGCATAATTATATATCAAAAACATATTTGTTGGAAGTGCAATGCTCCATGTTAAGGCTAGACACAAGTGGCTCTTTTTGATATGGAACTCTCAAGGATAATGTAGAGTGATGGCCATTCTTGGTGGTAAAAAATGGCTTCAGAATTGTAGGTTTGAGATAGATTTGTCAAAGAAAGGAGGAACGATAGCATCCAATTCTAAAGATTGGAGCTGTCTTGCATGGACCCCAATTCCCACATGCAAGGTTTCCATGGAAAGAGGGAAAGCTAAATGTGACAGTACGAGTCGTGTGGAAATAGATGACTTACTTGCCATTCAAGAGCTCTACAGATTAAGAAACAGACAGGCACAAATGGTCCAAGCTCTCTGTCGTGTACAGCTCATGTTTGGCTTGAAGGAATCGCAAGCTGTGAGATAGTGCTGTCACAAGTCATGAGGTCAATTGAATAATTAAACTAAAACTAAATTAAATTGATGCTACACTTTTCATCATCCTCTACGTCATATAAGCTAATTTAAAAGGTCCTAATCATTCATCTTTGAAATCAACCTAAATTTGTTCCAAAATAACAAGGGATTGGCCTAACTTAATCTAGCAAGACGTGGTCGTGAAGGAATCATGCAACATAACCTGTGCTGTAAATAAGTATATCAGCTTGCATCAATATATGAACTCGATAAATAAATAAACTAGCAAACTAAAGAATGTTTCACAGATCATGGGGCGTTTGTTCTTTATCTCAACAATCACAAAGGCACAAAGGTATACTTGTTACATATTATACATACAATCTTTATATACACGCCATTAAGACCCATTTAACAATAGGTAGAATAAATCCCAGTCTACTTAACCAATCTATAACTTATTCATTGGCAGTAAAACAATGGCTTGAGAACCAATTTAAAAGGTCTTCTCTTAGTTCTTCTGGATGTACCTAAACTTGCCCATTTTCTCCCACAACCAACTGAAGATTAACAAATTACCTGGGTTTTGGTCCTGCCGGAAATGACATTGTGTGACGCATCTTGGAATTTGAATGCCGTACCACAGGACTAAATGTTTGGGACCTCTGTATCATATCAGCCATGGAAGGTGTCTGATAGGATTGAGTAAAGTTTACGCTATGGGTTGAGTCCCCCCGCATAGTTGCCCGCTGGCACAAGTGGGAGCTCAACCCTGACAAAACATATGCTCGTCCCGATGCCTCATATCGTTGTCGATCAACCATTCTCGCTTGCATCTCCCTGAGCTCCGCATCGAGGGTTGCGCACAGTTGGTCACCTGATTTTGCAGCCTCAGACTCAAGAATCCTTTTACGGCATTCTTCCAGTAAACAAACAGCTTCTGAGAGTTCACCATGCTCAGCAGCTGCCTTTGCTTTGGCCATGGCCTCTGCAGCATGGAGTCGGTTCCTTTGACGATCAACCTCGATTGAGATTGGTTGTGACACCACCGACTCTGGCCTAGAAATCTTCAATTCTACAGCTGCTGGACTAATTACCCCCTTTGTCACAGGATCACTATACACACAACTAACTTTGAGAAGTTGAGTCTCATGGTGTTCAGGAGGAACATTGACAGAAACAAGATAGTCCCTCTCTTCATCAGCATACAAGTCCCCAGCATCTATGGTCCCACTACGTCGAGCATCTCTAATGCAACTAGCATATCGGCCAGATTTTATGCACTGTAGCTGTACATCGTGATGCAGACACTCAAGCTGCACATGCATTTCTTGCACCACGACACTAAGAAGCCCTCCAATGCACTGAGCAAATGCATCCTGGATTGCACCCTCAGCTTCAATGAATGAGAACGTTCCCCCAGAGGTCTCAGAGATTGAATGCATGGATACAGAATCATGATCAGAACCAAATCCAAACACATGAACAGGTACATTATGGACAGTTCCATCTCGAATAGATGATGGCACAAGTGACCTGTAGTCTGGTTGAGTGTGTCGTCCATTACGCAATGTTGGAGAAAGGAGATAGGTATCCTGCCCATCGGACAGTAGGATGATGCTGCAGACAGGATTCTTCTCCTTGCGTTCTTGGATCACTTTGGCACCTTTCCGGAGTCCCTCTGTGATATTTGTTCCACCACTTGTTGCCAGTGCATTGACAGCCTGCAATGCCTCCTGGCGGCCAAATTCAGACATTCGACGAAGTGGAAAGAGCCTTCTGGCAGTAGATGAGAAGGCAATAACAGACAATCTATCCAGTGGGCCAAGATTTTGGATCACAAATCCCATTGCCTGCTTCAGAAGTGAAAGTTTAGTGCCTGACATGCTACCACTTACATCAAGCACTGTCACAATATCGACTGGGGCTCGATGTGTTCTGGGAACTTCATCACCTACACGGGCATTTTGTGATGAAGCCTCTGTTCTGGGAGCAAGAGGAGCCTTGAGATGAATCAAAATTGTGAAGTTATCTGTCGAAATCGACTCTGGAATAGCTGAATATTCTGGGTATGTTTTTATCACTACCGTATTGGCGGATCCACTGTGGCAAACTCCAGAAGCTTTGGAGGTGGTGTCTAATGCTTCATCATCATTGAAAATGCAAGGCTCCAAATTGAGCAAGAGGGGATGCTGAAAACTATAAGCATGATGCCTATTTATGTTCACTGGATTAACTGTCGACCTTGCACGAGGAGAATTAGAAGGGCCTTGGAATGGTATTTCCTTCCATTTTGCTCTACAAACTGGACAGACATGGTTGCCATACTTTATGCATGAGGCGATACAATGGAAGTGGAAGCTATGAGAGCATTCCGCAGTAAAGATTGCATGACCTTGCCCTGGTTTCATGGTTGTCAGACATATGGCGCACGTCCTCTAGATATAGATAAAAGGGAGGTTAATTTCATATAGCATGTCCAACATTATGTTGCCTAGAGTTAGAAACTGAAGAGCATGAAGCTCAACTAATATACAATCTGAGAATAAAAGTAAGAGAAAAAAACAAACAAGTGATGGAACAAACAATAAAAGAAAATTAATTGTTGATAAAACATTAAATTGTTATAGAAGTCTCCTTCCCAATATATACTACATGAATGCATAACTCAGAAAAATAATAACTATCAAAACGACCACAAACTTGACATTTTCCGAGAATATCAGAATAATATCAAGACTTGAGTTTGTTGAGATTTTTGTCAGAAAGAAACAAAGGCTAATAATCATACAAATACATGAAATAGGAAGTTACTCTAACAAGATTTTGGAATATTTTTGCTATAGACTTCTAAGAATGCCAATGGTATAATACATTTTAAATTGATTCAAAAAAGAAGCTGAAAAACAAGACGAAGTGTTTATATTCTACCGGTGCGTATGGTGTACTACTTGATCATTGAAGCATTACTAATGAATACATGCCTATAGAACATGTAGATGCTGATCAAATTATGAACAACTTAATCAATGACAATATTAGAACCCAGGACACCCAAATTCTCTATCCAGATTAGAAGTGATAACATTGAGAAATTAAACATTTATTTTTGGTAAATGACAAGAAAATGAAAGGAAAATGATTTGAATGATTATAAGTGAAACATAGGCAGTAGTGTATTTAATAAACATGACAAATGCAGGTGAAAAGTGATAAAGATTGTAAAATGGGCAATCCGCAGCATGATTTTGAAGGTTCCAGTAGGATCTAGCTAGGTATAATATGCAAACAATCTCTATTTCAAACAACATAATCCCAACATTATTTTGAGGATTAACTAACCTGCTCCTTGTTCCACCTTACTGGGAGCAACAACCACTCTGTTTGATGAGCCAAAGGGTAGAATAATAGGCATTGTCCCATTTAAAACTTATGGTCTTTCAGACAGAGAATAATAGAACTTTGTCGGAAAAATAACAAACGTTGTCAAATAAGGTAACCATGTAAAATTCTGATGAATCTATAAAGTAACTATAGTTCTAACAGAAAGGGCCAGCTAAATCTGTAATATGTGCTTCAACGGAACTTGATCACAACCATTTGCACAATTAGAATTAACATAATATAACAAAATATTCTACCTTAAACTTATAATGCAATAGAATAAACACATTAATGGTTGTTAGGGGGATCAAGGTGATCTTCACCAGGGATGAGGAACTTGAGGACTCCAAATAAAAACACCCTTATGCCTCATACATCATGCCTTTTTTGTTGAATTTTAGTGTAGGATACTTCAAAAGGCGGGAATCGGGATCATGATCGTCAAAACTCCAGATCTGCTGCTGCAAACTTGCAGCATCACTTTCTAACTAAATTAGTTGCGCGTTTCAAGTTAGGGCAGGAAAATGCAACGAAAAGTTAGAATATGACCCCATTTTCTTTTGATATGTACAACATGCAACGGATGATGACCGAGATCACACAACGATCTCTACATGGCAGTCAGAGTGGCAATGGTAAAACAAGGAAGTAGGCATGTAGAGGACCAGAAAAGAGAGAGAGAGAGAGAGACCACGTTCAACCGCGGGCACTGACGCGACCTTTGGAATTTGCTTACCCACTCGATAGATCGAAACCAAAAATCCCATGAGACCAATAGATCAAAGGAGCAAGTGCATCCTACCTTGGAAAGGCCGCTGCCGGATGTGGAAACCCGCGGGCGGACACCTGAGGACGACTGAGTGGGAGCGGGCGGCTGTGAATCCGACGGATCTGGCGATGGCAAAGCGGCGGAGGGGTCCGAAGGCGTGACAGGGGGCCTGACGTCGCTATCGCCTTCGGCAGCGAGGGGAGAGTGGACGCAGAGCTTGAAACCCCTTAGGGCCTTCCTCCATCCGCTCCCGCCCATTCGATCTTCCGATCTTGACTCGATCGCCGGCTGGCCTACGGGAGGCGGAGGAGAGAGAGAAAGGAAGGGAGGGAAGCGAGTGATCCCCGTACGGGGAGGGTGCTGGTGGTGGTTGCGGGTAATTATCGTCGGCCGGCGGTGGGCGGAGGCTACTCGTTGATTGGATTGGGAATCGAGGTTTAATTTAAAGATAAGCAAAAATTTCAATTCACTCTTAAAATTTTAGGCAATTCTTAAAATGCTCCCAAATGCTCAATATATTTTTAAAATGCTCCTTAATATTTCTTAATACTAAACCCCTTCGAATACCGATATTTTAATACTAAAATATTTTTTCTTCATTAATAACAGAACAATTTTAAAAACAATCTAATAAATAAAATAAAACATTCTCATATATATATCTATATACTTCGACAAAAATATAAATGTTATTAAAAGTTTAAAATATTTTTTAAAAATTATTAAAGTGTAAGAGGCATTTTAAAACTTGTCCTGAAATTAATTGTTGAATTTTAAATTTTAAAAGCAATAACATTTTTAGAAGTGTTTTGAAAATATGTAAATTGTTTAGAGTGGAATTAAATTTCCACTAAAGGATAAGTGTCGTTGGACTCGAAGACAAGTCGATGTACTACTAAAACCACTAAATCTTTCAACGTAGATATTTTTTGTACCACTAATAAAATAAATGCTTTTTTTCACAAAATATTTATTAAAAGAGAATTGTTTTTTTAGTTATGATATAGTGAGCAAAAATTAAATCGACATCCCAAATTGTAATATGACATCTTATCAAATATTTGGTACCTAAAATATTTTTTATTTTAACATTATTATAGCAACAAGTTGACAGAGATGATAATTTTCTTTGAATCGAATCGGATCGAGAAACCCGAATAGAGAAGGATATGGAAAAAAATTTTAAACCCCATTAAATAATTAGATAATTGAGTATATGACTTTTTGAATTTGAATATAGAGGTGAATTTAATAGAATTATATCTAGATCCATCTCGAGTATCCGATTAAATTTATATAAATATAGAATTTTGATATCTTGCACATCTAATCCTGTGTGCATGGTGCACGATAGAAGATTCCTTCTGGAAATGTTTCGAGTACTTGAAAAAGGAATAATATCATTTTTTTTATATTTTATAACTTACGATTAAGTCATTTAAAATTTTTTTCCCTTCGGAATTTAGAGGAATTTAGAGGTTAGGTTACAATATTAAGTAAAAAAAAAATTTTAAATGAAAAAAAAAAAATAGTTGTTCACCTGATGTGTCGAATAAGAAATGTGAGATAATATCGTTTTTCATTTTAAATTTTTTTTATGTATTTAATATTATAACTCAACTCCTAAATCCTAAAAAGAAAATCTTAATTAAATGACTTAACCGTAAATTAAAATAAATAAATAAATAATAAAAATGGTACTATTCCTATTTCGAGCGTCCGAAACACTTTTAAACGTTCAAAATCTTCAGTTGTGGACGAAAAGCGTATGACATGTAGGATATCAAAATGGTACTATTCCTATTTCGGACGTTCAGAACACTTTTAATTTCTAATTCTATTTACATCAAAATAAGTGTGCTTATACCCATTATTATGAACTCAACCTATCAAATTATATACATTTTTCCAAATTGACTAATGTATATTCAATCCTTTTACAAATTATCCATAAAATAGGGTGATGTTTTGAGCAACAGGATACTGCTTAAGGCTGCAATTGTAGATAGTAATAAAATATTTAAGTAGAATAGACTCCTTTGACGTATATAAATATGAAGATAAAATTTAAATATTCAATGGAGATGAGAATAAAAATAAATATAATAAATGAGATAGGGACGGAAGATATAGAATTCCATTTAAATTTGACATTGTCATCCCTAGGACTTGATAAAAATAGTCTTTACTAACTTGATAAAAATAATTAAATTTCATCAAAATCATTTTAAATTGATTAAAATAATTTTAAAATAGTTATAATACAATTATAACTAAATCCTAAAATTATAAATTCTAAATCTTTATATCTGAAATATTATTATATTAAAATATTTTTATTAAATTGATCAAAATTATTTAATTTTAATAAAATCATCTTAAATTAATTAAAATTATTTTAAAACGATTCTAAAAAAAATGATAAATCGCAGTCAGTCTCATGGACTCAATTCCTGGAAGTGGCCGGCTCGGTATTTTAAAACGATTCTTAAAAAAAATGATAAATCTCAGTCAGTCTCATGGACTCAATCCCTGGGGGTGGCCGGTCCGGTATTTTAAAACGATTCTAACAATTACTTATAGTTGTTACACATTAAAGAATTAACTGTTACATATTATATATAGTAACTACAGAATAATTATTATACGTTGTAACAATTAATCTAACAACTCTAGAGAGTAGTTGTTAGAATAATATTAAAATTAAAGATATTTTTTAGATAAAACATATGAGGTTCCTTTTAAATTCTTTTTTGAAAAAGATATATTCTATTGACTATTTATATAATTTAGAATTTAGAATGTCCTTTTAATTTTTATCCCAATAATTGTAAAATCCTTTTATTTTATGATTCATAAAATAATATTATATTTTTTAATTTGATTTAATTTGATGAAGTAGGATTAGGGTTTTTATTTTAAAAAAAAAAAGGAGAGAGGGATAAAATCCAAATGCATTGGTTAAGTAAAAGCAGAAATGTTGAAAAACAAACTAAATCCAACGAATTAATTAATTAAATAAGTAGGATGCATCGATGGGTCTGTTGAACTAAATTCAGTAAGTAGGTTAGATGAGTTAATTCGACTGATTGATTGTTAAATATAATGAATAAATTAGTTAAACTGAGTTAGTCAAAGTGGTTTTATCAAACTAGATCGTGTCAAATAAAATATTTTATATAAATGAAAAAAATGATAAATTTCAGTCAGTCTCATGGACTCAATCTCTAGGGATGGTCGATCCGGTTCCACAGAAAAATATTTTATATAAATATATTATAGTTTAGTAGCCTTTAATTTCTACTCCACTATGATCTCTATTAGTGAATCATTTTTAAATCATCATTCTATTTTCTACTCTTAAGATTATTTTTAGAGGTGAAAAAATCAGTGATTATAAGTCAAACTTAAACTTAGAATATTCGTTCTAATTTGTATCAGAAACAGTACTAACCTCCAACCAACTTCACTTTATTTTGATCGTTTAATGTGTTGATATCAATTGGTCAACTAAAATGCTCCATCAGTTGACTCATCAATGTAGTCATTAATTGATGTGACTGTCCTCATGCAACTATTTTCCTACAATAATTCTCTCTAAGTTTCTTACTATAGCTATAGTTGAATAGTCTATTTGTTGACCAATCAATTTGTCAATTGCCTAATCGACTCAACCCGATTAACTTGCCTCATTAGTTGATCGAACACAAATATTCTATTCAATAGTTGAAATAGCATCAACTACTTAATCATTACACAAATGATTAAGTTTATTTATATTGAGATTTATTCTAGATATATTATTTCAAATAGCTTTGTCTTGAAGTCATCTCTCTCGTTAAGCTACTCATCCCTCGGGTGCATCCAAACTCTTATCTCACTCTAGGCATTATCTTTGCATCTTCATCAATTAGAACTGTCAAACGAGCTAACTCATAGCGGGGCAAACCAACCCATTAGAAACTCATCATATGATAGGGCGGGATAGGCCGACCCACCAACTTAGTGAGTTAAAAAATTAAGGTAGTTTCGGATTAGACGGGCCAACCCATGGACCTATCAAAAAATAAAAAAAAATATTAACAATTTTAAATTTAAATTGTAGTTTAAATGGATCAAGCTCACTAATTTATTAAATTTTTCTCTTTTAATTTTAAATTTTGAAGAAAAAAATAAATTTTTTCAACCCATGAACCGACCCATGCAGGTCAAGGGTTTAGATGGATCGATCCACCTCAACTTATCTTAAAATATATTGATAAAATTTTAATCCAACCTGCTTAAATTGTTCAACGGGATGAATCAACTCGACTGATTTAATCCAAATTGGCATCTCTATGATCCATGTAAATTGCCTCCCCTAGCTCAGTTATACTTGAATGCTCCATGTTCTAGTCACTCAGATTTTTACAAACCTAAAGCCATCCAGTTATCAATTGACTTTGCAGCACTAAATCTTCTTTTTATATATTTCTCCAAGTCATGTATAAATTAAATATGCATATCAAATACTAATATAATTTTAACTTAAGTTATTTATTCAAACATCAAAATTTAGAGATAGAGCGTAGGCAAAAGTTAAGACTCAAGTAGGTAATAGAAATCATTCAATTTTTATTCCACAATGCAAAGATGATGGCAATTAGCATGTACAGAAAGAAACAAGACGCTACCAAAGAAGAATAAGAATGTGCTAAATGACAGCACTTACCTGCTTCAGTCTACAAACATAATACCAACGAGTCATTAAGAGATTCGAGTCTCACCAAGAATACCAAAAGAATTGATTTATAAGACAAGACATTTATGTTTTTCTTTTAGTTAGCTCCATGAATCCAAGGGCATTATGCTGAATCCTTGGTGCCTTCATCGATGAGCCACAGCTTTTTCTGTATCACTAATATGCCTTCCTTGTCTTCCAAATCTGAATTGGCTTCGGCGTCTGCAGTAGCTACTGATTCCCAGTGCAGAGCCGGCAGATACTTCTTGATGAAGTCTATGATTGGCTTCTTGTCCCGGAAGATCACAAAACCAGTTGGTCTGAGAATGCGGTCCATCTCGAGTAGCAGGTCCTCGGCGCTGCACCCTTTCTTTTCAATGTCAGAGAAAACGGTCCAAGCATGAAGAAAGTCGTAAGTCCGAGGGTATGTTGAGAAGGCCTCGCACCTGCCCAAGATTTGAACATAACAATGTGAATGGCCATGAACACCACCAAGGGATTCTACGAGTCCACAAGAATTGGCTAATATGGATAAAGAGAAAACACACATCTATGAACACAAACAACTAATATGGAAAATGCACATGAAACGAATTGGAACACAAACAACTAATGACAGCCTAAAGCGAATTTTAAGTGCTTCAACTGGACTGCTGATATGGAAAATGCATCTGATTGAATAAAAGATGCACGAAGGTGGATGAAAAACTCGAGCTCCTTGCGTCAGATATGTTTCAATCAACAGGAAATTGTATGTCTGTTTTTGCCCCACATTGTATCAGATGGGAAAATATAAACTGTTCAAACCAAAGGCACTGATGTTTTACACTTAAGCTCCATAAGAGAAGGTTTACAGGCTATTCCTATCAGATACGAAGAATGATATCTACACGGCAATCGTTTAGATAAAATCTGTTACAGACTAACCTCACAGTTGTGTAGTATAATAGGCTACTGTAATCAATTTACAGGCCATTCCTAGAATAAACAAGCATACAGTATGAGCAATATGGGGGAGCATGAAAATAAATGGCATTATTAACAAAAAGTAAGCAATCTAGCTATATCAAACAAGCTACGAAAGCATGTAATCAGATATGATAAAGAATGTATAGTTCTTGAATAACTCACCAACGACATAGTTGGCAAATATGTATGCAGAATTATTACGCACAGGTTACATGTGGAAGGAATATACAGGAGTAATAAGCAGAATAGTCTCCTTCATAAGGGAAATATAGGCTTACCAATCATGTGTAGTGCCAATTAGGCCTCTGTCATAAATTATTTTGAGGGTGTTAGGTCCATCTTCTGGTACAACGTTCATAACCCAAACAGGAACCTCTTTTAGAGCAGCAGCAAATGAACCCAAGTTTGCTTTCATATCCATCACGTTTCTCAGTGTATTTGGCATGATCTTTGAACCCAATAGGCTCCAATAGCTATCAACCCTCTGATGCCAGATTTCCTGTGAAATGTGTGCATCATTAGAAAAACGAATCTGTTCCAGCAAGAATCACTTCTTTACTTGCATGTCTGTACTATAATCATTGTTGTTAACGAACCATGATATACAATGACATTTACGACATTTACCATGTCTTTTTCAAACATGTCTGTTGAAATACCAAAATCAGCAAGGCGTGGAGGAGGGGTTGTCAAGCGAGCTGGCCAAGGAGCCAATCCACTTCCCCCGTCTCTTTGGATCTCTGCAAAAGAGAATACTCACAAAAAATTAGCATAAAAAAATTTCGGTGACAAAAGAGCTAAAGATATGTAACCTTGCTTAACTACCCCATTTAATCATTGGTTCTTGCAGTGAAATGTATCAAGGATAATATCAGTGATGATACACAAATCTATTTCCACTCCAGACACAAATGTTTGCTTGCTATCATGCCAGTAACTTTTGATGAAGCTGAAGATGATACCTTTTGTAAGACAATTTAGCATGAGGTACTCAAACATCACAAAATTGTTTTTAAAGTCTCTCCTTTCCTATTTAAATATTACAAGCATCATTATATACTTCTACCAATATGCACTATCCTTTATAGTTGGTCTTCTTCAGTTATACTAATACAATGGCCATATTCTCAACATCCAAAAGTTTATACACAACTTAAACCACCTTAAGTCTTCTTGGAGTATATAATAATCATTTTTACCTGTGGAAACAATGATCAGTAATAAATCTGAGGCCAGAAGCCCTTTTTTGGATTCAAAATCAGTGATCTGCCAACCAAATTAATAACACACAAGGCAAATGGAAGATCATTGAATAACTGTAAAACTTTCAAGATTGTGAATGGTACAGTTTTTCCATATGATAAAAGCTTGCCATTTACACGTATCAATTCCAAGAGTCATTTTGGAAAAGGCAACCAATATAAATACAATCACTTGTCGAGTTAACTCACAATATCCACAATATGTAGGTAATATGTTAAATGTGAAACCTATTAATCCTGAGTGGGATTTTTATGAAATTAACAGTACGAAAAACACCCAAAATTCAAGTTATGTTTTCCTGGCTATAAGTAGATAATATAGTCACTGCTTCAATCAATAGAAAAAAACTATTAAGTAAAAGTACTGATTTAATGTTAGAAAATGTTGGAAAGAGATGATAAGGATTGCGGAAAATAAGGAATCAAAATAATGTTAAAAAGAGATGATAAAGATTACTAAAAATAAGGAATAAAAATAATATTGGAAAGAGATGATAAGGATCATTGAAAATAAGGAATAAAAATCATAATCCTTCAAATTAGTTATGATGTAATTATTTGGCTTAATTATAGGGATTTTTTCCTAAGTTAGAGATCATAGAGTTGTATATATATTTATATCATTTTTCAATGAATGAAACACAAATTTCTTCATAATTCTTTTCTAATTTCATTGATTTCATGGTATCAGAGCTAGGTCCCAATCACACCAAGAGTTCGACCATGTATTCGTTAAATTCCCTTGGAACCATCGTCGCAACTTCGGATATGAATCATTCTCTGCAAATTACCCAACACAAACTGAATGGGTCAAATTTCAGAGAATGGTTTCAATCTGTGCTTTTGGTGATTCAAGGACAAGGAAAAGTGGGTCATCTAACTGGTGAAACACCAATCCCAAAAATGAGTAATGCAACGTACAATGCATGAGAAGTTGAAAATTCCATTGTCATGGCTCGGTTGATTAATTCAATGGAGCCTCAAATTGGAAGGACTTACCTATTCTACAAAAATACTCAAGAAATTTGAAATGCAATCCAAGAGATGTACTCGGATCTTCAAAACGCATCTCATGTTTCGAAATCCGATCAAATCTGCGGAACATAAAGCAAGGATCAATGACAGTGATTGAGTATCACAACCATTAATTTATGGCAAGAAATGGATCTGTTTTACATAATTCCATAGAAGTGTGCTGAGGATGGAGTGTTGTATAACAAGGTCCTTGAAAAGGATCGAATATTTGACTTTCTTCAAGGTCTCAACAAAGACTTGGATGAAGTACGAGGTCGCATTTTGAGAGTCAAACCTCTTCCTTCCCTCCGTGAAGTATTTGCTGAAGTTCAACGAGGAGAAAGCAAGAAGAAAGTTATGATGAAGCCTTCCACTCTCAACATCGCAGAAGAGCAACCGAAACGATCTGTTTTTAGCAGCCACTCGACCACAATTCCATAAACGGAGAGAAAACCAACTATGGTGTGAGCATTGTGAGAAGTCAAATCACACTAAAGAAACCTGTTGGGACATTCATGGAAAACCCCAAATTGGAAGCCACGAAATCAAAGGACATGAAAACCATCAGTCCACATAGCTAAATCCAATGAGCTAAAGAAGACTCCTCCAACACCTTTTACTCTTGAACAAATGGAGATTTTGATGTCCATATTCCACAAAAACCAAAATTCTAAAATTTTTGGACTCCGCTCCTAAGGTTGCAATCGCCCAACAAGGTAATATCTCATCAACCTTATTATCACAAAGAAATTTATAAAGATAAATGGATTGTTGATACCGTTGCATCTGACCATGTGATGAGGCAATACATAGCTTTTTCGAATTACAAAATATGCACTGATTAAGTGAAAGATTCAATGGCAAATGGAAATGCAATTACGGTGGCAGGGATTGGAGATATTCTTGTTCAAGGACTTCAATTGAAATATGTCTTGCATGACATTTCTTTATTATTGTGTATTTCAAGATTCATCTTCAAGGAAGGTGATTGGTAATGCTGAAGAACGAGGAGGCCTCTACTATGTCACTAGTTCTTCCCTATAACCGAAGCCACCAATTACTCTCTCTATGTCTAGTTCAAAAAATTCGGAGGTACTCTTATGCATAGACGTTTAGGACACCAAGTTTGCAATATTTGAAGTACTTGTATCCAAAATTATTCCTTAATAATGATCATCTTTTTTTCACTTTGTCATTCTTCCTTACTAAGCAAACCAGAAAACAAAGTTATCCAATGCACAATTATCAATCTTCTAAACCATTTCACCTAGTTTATAGTGACATTTGGGAGGCAACTGTTACATTTGAGAGGTGTCCTAAAGATAATCACCTTAAGTATTGTCTTATTTATTTGATAAATAAAAGAAAATTTACTATTTTAGTGTTCATTTTATATGTATATGATTTGATCTTAAACTCAATTAATGAAGTCTACAATACAAAGCATATCATGAGAGAAATTGTGATTAAATTACAATTAGTGAGTATCTCATCATGTGTAATTATGTATGTATTGAAATCTTCCTTAGTCAATGAATTGATGAAACTGGACATCATCAATTCTATGAGACTAGCACATGTTATACTCCTTGATTTATCCAAGCAGTCAATCCTCGCTAGCTGGAAACATAGGGATGTTGAGAGTTAACATGTGGATGCTAATTAAAGATAACTAGTTCATCGAATGTGACCTGCTGTAAGACTTTATGTGATTCTTTATATATCAATAAAGATCTTATTACAGCTCGAATACAAGTTTCCTTAGACTTGAAATATTCAAGTCATCTTGGTCATAGAGGCTTATACTTTGATATCTTAACAAAACATCTCCTAAAAGGTGTATGTCCAGGATGATTGGGTATAGGTCAATATGCCCGAAGGTGTTTGAATAACTCATAGAGGATTCACCACTTCTTTTATAAAGAGACGTATATCCTATAACCTCTTGTCAGGATTATTACTTGTAAGTCTTTGGTTAAAGCAAACATGTCAAAAGGATGGTCTTCTTAGACATGTGTTTTTGAATAATATGAATCTACAGAACAAGGAACTACTACTTAAGTTAGATGTGACGTAATCAACCTAATGGAAACTGACGCAGATTATGTCCTGAACCAAATAGGTATAAGATAGGTGAAAGGAACAAAAGCACTAATAATTGTAGCTGCTGAATAGTTCAAAATATGTTCTGAAATCAATCGTAATTTTTCGATCAATTGAGAATCATGATGTATTACTACGTGACACTCATGATCTATTCATAATTAATAATTAATTATGAATGGTCAATATAACCGAGAACCTATTGCATCACACGCACTACGAGTATATCTTAAAGACTTAAAAACAAATTAGAGAATAAAATTCTCAAAGAAAGAGAGATTAAGTCTAGTTGAACTAGGTAAAAGACAAATACAAAAAATATTTACCGCACTGGGACCTCTTATAGGTCACACCTCATGCAGGCAAGTTGAGCCTATTCATGCGACGTGGGCTTGGATTTTTGTTCACACCTCTTGTAAGTGAATCAGGCCTACATATATAATACGGGATTGGGTTAGTCCCTCAAACCTTAATGAAGAGGTATATAAATACCTCTCCATGGAACAAAGAAAAGAAGAATTTTTATTTTTCTTTTGTTTTTGTTGTCATTGCCCATCAAGAGGGTCTTCCCCCTCCTGTGCCACCTACAAGCCCTTCGCCCTCTTCTTTCCTTCCTCACTTGGATCGTCCTTGAAAGGAAGAACTCCTAGAGTCGTCGATTTTCCTCCTTAAAGTCGTCAGCCTCTCTCTTCTCACGCGTCGTCTCCTTGATTTGGCTAGTACCAAACGGAGAGACAACTTATGGCTTGCGAAGTCATCTTAAAGATATCTCGGCATGGATACTAATAAAGGCAAGTCTTATAAGGCTTGTTAGGTGATTTCTTTTCATCTAACATCGTCGAAAAGGTATGACTTTTAAACAACTCCTTTTGATCTATATTTATGTCTTACACATGTATGATCTTGTTTTTTCGGGATGCACAAAACTTATAAGAAAATTTGTTTCGCTTCCATTACATGTTTTTCGAAAACATACGTTCGTATCCCGTGAAAAACCCCAACAACAGCTAGAGTGGAGGATTTAACAAGCAAGAGATGATTCATCACATTCATAGATGACCATACTCATGCTTGTTTGGTTTATCTCCTTAAACATAAATTTGATGTCAAGTATGTGTTTCCACAATTTCATAAATTGATAAGGAATTTATTCCAATGAAACATCCACATACTCTGCACAAATAATGGAGGAGAATACTTTGCTCACAACCTTAGGGATTACCTTCTTCAAGATGACATTTTTCATCAAAGCTCATATCCATCTACACCTCAACAGAATAGGATTGCAGAACCGAAAAATGGCATCTATTAGAAGTAGCAAGATCTCTCATGCTCACCAATTCTATCCCTCATTACTTTTGGGGTGACTCCCTCTTAACTGCAACCTACCTCATTAATAGGGTTCCAACAAAAGTCCTTAAATTCAACACACCAATCAATTGTCTCCAAAATGAATTCTCTTATATTTGTCATTTTAACTCTCTCCCATGAAAAGTATTTGGGCATCCAATGTTTGTACATAACAACAATCCTACACATGGGAAACTTGACCCAAAAGCCCTCAAATGCATCTTCATTGGCTATTCACCCACTCAAAAAGGATACAAGTGCTACAATCCTATCACAAGAAAATTCCATGTGTCCTATGATATTACATTCTTGGAGGATGAATCCTTCTATTCTAATGATTATCTTCAGGGGGAGAATTCAAGGGAAGCTAATCATTAGGATCCTTCAATCTCTTTACATGTATCACCCTTACTCATTGGGACTCCCCCACCTTCATCATCACATAATGTAATCACATAAATTAGTCAAGAACCTTTGCAGCCTTTATAACAACAAAATGAACCAATTCTTTATCCAAGGAGGCCCCGAGTTACTCAGCAGGTCCAATCATTAGAACCAATGGCGGATCCACCACAAGATCCACAAGGAAATGTTCCTAAAGATGATCTAGACATTCCCATTGCTCTGAGGAAAGAGACAAGGATGTGTACTCAACATCCAATTGAAAGGTATGTATCTTATGATCAGTTGTCTAACAATCATTGGGCATTTGTCTCTCAACTTGATCATGTGGAGATTCCTACAAATATATACGATGCCTTAAAAAATTCAAAGTGGAGGGATGTTGTTTTTGAAGAAATGAAAGCCTTGAATGATAATGACACTTGGGAAATAGTAAATCTGCCCAAAGGAAAGAAGGTAGTAGGTTGCAAATGGATTTTTTCTATCAAAATAGGACTAGAAGGCAAGATAGAGAAGCACAAAGCACGTTTGGTGGCTCAGGGGGGATACACAAACATATGGGCTTGACTATGAAGAAACATTTGCACCTATTGCAAAGCTAAATTCTATAAGCGCACTTCTATCCATTGTAGGAAACTTAGACTAGGAATTCCATCAATTAGATGTTTCAAATGCATTTCTAAATGGGACTCTTAATGATGAAGTCTATATGAAGATACCCTTGGTTCGAGAAAAAGGAAACATTAAGATCAGTTTGCAAGTCAAAGAAGATCCTATACGGATTAAAACCATCTCCTAAGGCGTGGTTCACTTGATTTAGCACTGCCATGAAAAGCTTTGGGTACACACAAAGTCAAGCAGATCATTCTCTCTTCGTCAAACAGTCAAGGGATGGAAAGAAATCTATTTTGATTGTGTATGTTGATGATATCGTGATCACGGGTGATGACGACAATGAGATTGCAAACCTCAAAGGGCTGCTACAATCTGAATTCAAGGTAAAAGACCTTGGAAGACTTCAATATTTCCTTGGAATGGAAATAGCTAGAAACAAAACCGGGATTTTCATTTCCTAAAGGAAATATATCGATCTACTAAAGGAAACAAGAAAACTTGGCTGTCATCCAGCAAGTACTCCAATGGAAATAAATTGGAAGCAACAAAATTCAAAAGATGATGTTCCAACTGATAAAGAGAGGTATACACGTCTTGTTGGAAAACTAATCTATCTATCACTTACTAGGCCTGATATTGCCTATAGTGTTAGTATAGTTACTCAATTTATGCATGCCCCCACTGTGAGACATCAAATTGCAGTGGACCAGATTCTTCAATATTTGAAAGGGACTCCAAGGAAAGGTATACTGCTCAAGAAAAGTGATAATAGAACAGTTTAAGGATTTGCCGATGCTGATTGAGCCGATTCACTTGAAGGTAGCAAGTCTACAACTGGATATTGCACTAAAGTTTGGGAGAATATTGTTACATGGCAGAGCAAGAAACAAACAGTTGTTTCAAGGAGTAGTGCAGAGGTAGAATATCGAGTCATCGCACAAGGGATGTGTGAATTAATTTGGATTGAATGACTATTGTCAGACTTACATGTTCAATTTGAAGACAAAATGAAATTGTATGGTGACAATAAGTTAGCTATAGCAATGGTTCACAATCCTATTCAACATGATCAGATAAAGCATGTTCATATCAATAGAAACTTTATAAAATCTGAGATTGAACATGGGAAGATCCATCTTTGTTATGTGCCTTCAGAATCACAACTTGTTGACCTTCTTACTAAACCGTTGTTGAAGAAAATAAGTCCAAATTGGGAATGATCGATATCCATTCACCAACTTGAGAGGGAGTGTTTGAAAGAGATGATAAGGATCACGGAAAATTAGAAATCAAAATAATGTTGGAAAGAGATAATAAGGATTACTGAAAATAAGGAATAAAAATAATAATGGAAAGAGATGATAAGGGTTTTTTTCCTAAGCTAGAAATCATAGAGTTGTATATATATTTGTATCATTGTTCAATGAATGAAACACAGATTTATTCATAATTCTTTTCTAATTTCATGGATTTCAGAAAATACCTACATTAGGTAGCATGGAGTATGGTAACAAAACTTATGCTAGAGAAGGAATTGAAGGCTTCTGATTGAGACATATGTTTAAAATTCCTAGTTTAGTGCAACATAGTTTAATTCCTTATCATCGTTTGAATCCTCTAATCCAGATGGTCAATGCTAAATTCTCGCTGCTATTTAAATCAGCAATTTTCACTTTTCTAGGATAAAACTAATCAAATATCCAAAACATCTACCCAATGAAATATAGGATACCTCAATATATATATATATAGATCTATAGAGAGAGATGTTATATCTAGGAGCAATATTCCCCCATAAAAAGCTCAGTACTCACGTTCAGAGTAAGGAGAAATACAAGCCTCCATTGGGACACCCCAAACGGCATCTGGATCATTATTAGATTTGCACAGAGGTGGCTGAGTTCCTGGTGCTCTCTTCATGTAACAATCATTTGTCAATGGTTTAACCCATATTACAGTTTGGTTCTTTTTGGCAGCAATCTTCCAACACATTCGTTCGACTAGTGCACTCATATGTTTCCAAATTCTCAGGTCTTCTTCATCTTGTGCATATGCTTCAGGAGATGAATAAGCGAAATAGCCTCCTGGCCTAAGCAGCCTATCTAACTCAAGGAGAAGGATTCCATCTCTTTGCAGCCAATCAATTCGACATCGAGAACAATGTGCAAATTCAAAAGATCTGCTTGGATA
>JBBMKF010000100.1:9051201-9073446 GCA_037834155.1 Curcuma caesia
CTCAGGCAAGGCTCGCTCTCTCAAGCGCAGCAGAGTGCTCCGGCCACGTGCCGCCGCCCGGCCGAGGCCTGCCGCCGGCGCCGCCTCCTCCTAAGGGAGCAGCAGGCCGCCGGCGCTGGAGAAGAAGACGAGGGTCCTCGGCCGCCTGGTCCCCGGCTGCCGAAAGCTCCCACTGCCGTCGCTCCTCGAGGAGGTCTCCGACTACATCGCAGCCCTCCAGATGCAAGTGCGCGCCATGAGCGCCATCACCCAAGTCCTTGCCAGCGCCGCCCCCTCACCACCCCCACCTCCTCCTCCTCCCCCAGCCCAGTCCATGTGACTGCCATCCGATCGCAGCAGCTCTCCCTGTCCAACATTGGCGGTGTAATTTATTTGTACATTTTAATTATCCGCTTTCTTAATTTCATTTGTAACCAGATGATTCCCCATGTGCTCAGCTCACATTATTTAACATCTCCATTGTCGTCTTCTTCCCACACCGGCTCCACTTCTCTTATACTACACAACAATTCGCTCGCAGAGCCTCATCTCACTCACTCAAAATCACATCTCGAAGAAGCGATTAGTAAATGGGATCCATGTGAATCTGACTCTGCAGCTTTTGCGTTCTCTGTTTGGGTGCACATGAAAGTTAAAGATTGGGCATAATGAAAGCTAGCCATGTGAATGGGTCCTCTCTCTTTCTCTCTGCTTTTAAGCCATTAATGAGCTTTCCTTCTTCCGTCCATCCATGGCTTCTCTTCTCTTATCTTCTCTGAAACCATGGAGCAGTTGTGGCATGGCAATGCGTACGGCATGGGGGTGTCACTGTGTCAGGGAGGCCACAAGAACCTCTTCACGACCTCTGCAATGCCCTGCCCTCCCATGCCACCCTGTGAGACAGTGGATGTGACGCCACATCATTGATTTCCCAGGTGGGCTGTCTCGCCCGTGGCGTGGTGCGTGACATGAACCATGTGTGAGTGAATGAGCCCCACGGCGATGGGACAGGGGTGGAGGACGGGCCCTCGCTCTCCGCCATTGGGAGGGTGCCTTTGTGCTCTGGTGACCAACAATGGCAGCATGTGGAGAGAGAGGGGGTCGCTTTGGCCTTTTGCTCGCTTGCCCTGAGCCATCAGCCAGCGTTGGACCCTTGTGCTTAGTGGCTCCTTAATTGTCTATCTTGGATTAGTTAGATCAGTTAGATCGAAATTTTCGGAGGTCGAACCGGTCATGTGAGACTGTTGGGACGATGAATTTCACCGATATCACTTTGCATGTGGTGAATTAGGTCTGTGATGCCACTACGTGGCCTGTTAAACAACCTCACATGCATGAATATGGCCTCCACATAAGGACACCATCTTGTAACCAAAAATGGGAAGCATGCATGAATGGGGGCGTAAGGAATCCCACCACCACCCTATTTATAGACAACCATTCAACTTCGACTGGCTTTTTCTAGGGTTTGGGTGGCCTTTATTCTAAAGGTCACTCATTGTCTCTTTGAATCTCGTTGAGGGATCGAGTTGGTCTTGATGTAGTCGCTCTATATGTGAAAGAAATTGCATTGGTTTTATATTAAAAACAATCATTCTTGATTGATTTTTCAATTTAAATTATTTTAGAAAAATCGAAAATGTAGTACTAAAATGAGTAGTTATTAACTATATTTTATTGTTGTTGCTATAGTTAGCATACTATTTATGTACGTAGCTACATGTACATTTATGGTTATACAAAATCTTAATTGTTCAGTTGATTTTTAGTGGGTTTAAAGTAATCTAGGAGAGAATCTAAACTAAATCGATAATTTTAGTTAGTTTGCGAATCTAAAGTTCGATTATCTGTTGGATTTATTTATGGGCATGGGTCTAAGATTACAGGTGGTCACCGCTTGAATAGGATAATCTCATTGTGGTCTCGCGAATCACGGTCTCTTCCTTTCCTCCCGGTATTCATCTCGATTACTCCGCAGTTTTTTTGTTTTTGTTTTTTTTTGAGATTTTGTTCGGTCGATCGATTTCGTCTACGTTTGCCTTGTTTGAGACGCGCCGATAGATCGTGGAATCCTCGCCCTAGGCGAATGCTAGATCCCATTGGGAGCCATCTGTCTCCCTGTTTGATTTGAGAAGCCATCTTGTTTTCGTCTCTTTGAAGATGCTTGTTTGCACGATTTTCTTGTCTGATTTCGTGCATTGCGTTTTATTTTGATCTTGTAAAGTTCATTTTTGCCCCCTCTGCAGAAATCCCTTCGGTTGGGGCAAAAAGATCCGATCTTTCGTTTGGAAAAAGAACATTAGGTTTTTGTTCCTGTAGATGTATTTGCTGCATTTGAATCTTTTCCACTCAGGATGCTTTTCTAGGGTTCCTTGGGCATTGACTCTGATCGATTTTAGCTAGGGTACCGAGTTGCATCAAATTCTTGATGTTGTTCATGGCGGTTCGTCGCAGGTGCTAGTTAGAACGTGGACTTGCATCCTGCTTCGATCGGCAAGAGGAGCGGAAGGTTCTATTTTATGAGTATTGATTTGCAGTTGGACTTCATTGATATGCAAAGAACAATGGATGGGGATGTTGTGGACTTGGAGAGTGGCATGAGTTCGGCGATGCACGAACAGGAAGGAGCAAAAGATGTGGGCTCTAGCACAGGGCAGGGAAAGAATGCATTGTATAAGGGATCAAATGATTCGAAAGGCGAACAAGTTCCGAGCAGAATGTCCATTCATGCCGAGCTTCCTGTCACAATTGCAGAAACTTCATTGGACAGGAGGGATGGAGAAGAAAAGGAGAGTTTGTTGAAATTGGGAGCTGAGAAGGTGAAAAAGAAACGCTGTAAAAAGCCTCCAAAACCTCCCCGTCCTCCCACATCTTCGCCTTTCGATGATGCTGATCAGAAGTTGATTAGAGAGATATCTGAGCTTGCCATGATGAAGCGGGCTAGGATCGAGAGGATGAAAAAGATGTTGAAAAATGGCAAATCATCATCTTCTAGTGGCAACTTATGTGCCATGATTTTTACCATTCTTTTATTCCTCCTTCTAATATGGCAAGGTATATTTCCTTCTTGATTTTCATTGCCTTTGAATTATATCGCAAGCTCTTGATAAAGATTAGATGATCTTCTAGTTACTAGCCAGCAAAGGTTACCCTTGCTTTTCTCAAAGGCATGTTACCATTCAATAACAAGCAATCTTTTCCAAGAATTCCTTGTCCATTTACATATTTAACATCATTTACTTAAGATTTGTCGATTTAGCAATCTTTTCTTCTGCGACGATGACACTGCAGGAAATAAATACATTTCTAGTACGCTACTAAGCATGAAGTTATCTTTTTATTTTGCTCTTGATTCAATCTAGTTGCATGGTGACATTGCTAGTACCTCTAATATTTTGTCAAATGAACTCATTGCCATCCCTTTTAACTTACTACTACTACTGGATATTCTCAAACGCATATCGTAAATCAATATTCAAAATTGCAGTGAAAAACATGCCGTATATAATGATGTAAAAAAAAGTTGATCCTCATGATTGTTTTGATTATATTACTGATTCTCTATGCAACAGCCAAACAGAAAATGACAAGTTCCATCTCAATGGTTCATTTAATCTAATATCTCTTCTAGGATACTAAATCTACTGTAGAAATATAATTTTGATTTTGATGGCACAAACATAGTAATAAATTGACATTTGTGATATAAGTATACATCAATAGCCAATCCAGGAAGTAAAGGTGTATGCTTTGAATAACGCGGGCCACTCATTTTTGAAAGTCCATTAGTTTAGATCCTTTCCATGTTTGTTTCAGGCTTCTGCACATGTGCAGTCCTCATCAGACTTTTTACAGATCATGAACTTCAAGTCATCACCTCAGTGTTGATCTATAGGCCACCTTTGTAGGATGGTCCCTTACTGCCTGTTCAGAGAAGTCCATTTCCAGGAGAGAGGTTGCGATTATGTTGATGTTTCTATTATTTAACTTAAGTTGCCTACTTGACCTGCCTAATAATTAGAGGCAACCTTACTATAGATAATTACATTGGTCGCTGTCAATATTGTTATGTAAACTTTTTTACCCTTTGCAACTCTAATGAATGAGTTAGACGATGCACTAACGTTGTAATAATACTATGGGGCATGGATACTAACTCCTATGTGGCTAATGAATGAGTTAGTCCTCCATACTTCATTTTGCAACGGCAGGAGCAGGACGTGGTAGAAAAGCTCATGTAAACTGATATTCCATTATTTATAAATGTGCTAAACTGCTCATTCCACTTCTATTGTCTTGGTCGAGTTGATTGAGTGATCGTTTGCTATTTTGTTGTCCTCCATAACTGCTTGTTCAATATTGCATTGTACTGTTCACCTTTACTTTGTCATTAGATGGATTTTGTTAACTTTAGGACATCTAACCAGTTGTGTCATATAGATTAGATTTTTATACGATCTTAAACTCTTTAAACCATATGAAGATTGTATATACCCTGATAGCGACAATCGAAGCTAACTGAGCATATGAAGATTTAAACATGCAGTGCTTGCATGATATATTTAATTTTATTCTTTCCCTGAAGTGTATGATGAAAAATTTATAGGCTTCTTGCTTGTTGTAACTTGTTCATTAGTTTTCTTTACTGGCAAAGACCCAGGGCCTTGAGACTATGCCTCATAGGCAATTCCCATCAGCCATGGACATATTTCTCCAGTTGGCTTATCAGTATCTTCTTACTTAATCATGCAGTCACGAGTTGGCGGCCTTTTCATTGTGCGACTTTCTTGGTTATATGCAGGAGCTCTATCATGGAGCAATTCTAACATCAATCATCATGGTTCCCCTGAATCTTCTGTACAAGCTCGTGGCGGATTCATCTCTTTTCAATATAACGAAGATGCCTCAGTAAATGGCATCAACATGCCCGGCTCAGCAGCCCCAACAACGTACGCTTCTCTATTGTCTTCTCATTTTTCAGAATTCTCCAAGTTTTCGACGAAAGTATGATCTTCATACACATACTATTAAAGGAGAATTCTTCTTCCCCCTGCAGTGTGTGAATGCTGTTGAAATGTTTCTTAGAGGACGTCTATGCGAACTTCATACCCTCACTCTGATTCCTACTATAACTGTTATATATTAGATAATAAGATATCGACAAAATCATTGATGAGTATTATTAGCTCTAATGATAATAACAATCACTTTGTCATTGCAGTGATGTAGGGTCTCAGACTAACTTAATCGGGCATTAGATGGAAAGCACAACAACTGGAGGATAACAGAAATCCTGAAGATCTCTCAATCTGAGTCCTACCATCTATCCAGAAATCATTTGTAGTTCCTGCAAGGAATAGTTTTGTATGCCACTTTCCCTCTTTGTCATTTATATCCTTTTTGGCTTCGACTAAAACATATTGTCTCGTCTGTATATTTACTCGTAACCGCGCTTTGTACATACGAGTCGATAAGCAGATACTGTTGCACATTGGTTCGCATTGGTGAGGGCTTCGTGTTGACATTCTTTTGGCCTTGGAAAAGTGCAGTTCTTGCGCAATTCATATAAGATAATGACACTTTTAGCATGTAAGTTGAAGTTAATAGTAATTTGTTCATCTAAGTTTATAAATCATCCATGAATATTTTGATTTCTCTTGTATATTAGTTGAATGATTCGTCACAAAGTTAGTCCATACTTTCTGAAATAATGAAGAACTAGATGCACAAATGTGCAACTTCACTTGATCACCAGGGCTTAACACTTTGCTATTAAATAATTGAAAAGGACTTAAGATTAATAGTTAAAATGAATTAATGATTACAATGTGTTATTTGTGAGAAGTTAATTATGTTATTTTTATAGAAAAGTATAATCATTCCTTAAGACATGAATATTTCCAGTTTTTTTTATTGCATACATTAAGATTTTGAATAGATTTCTTCATATAATCATTCTTTATATATATATATATCGAAAAAAAGAGTGAAAACCTTTCTATAAAACTTTGGCATTTTTACATTGACTTGTACAAATTTTTTGTTAGGAAAATATAGGGAGTTAGTTGAGAAACAAAAGTTTTTCTCGATCATTTTGACTAGTAATTTTCATAAATAACTAGAGATAAATAAGATCGAAGTAATGCTAATTTACTTATTTTAATAAACTTAAGTACAATTCACGATTCGGAATATTTTTATTTAATTACAAATGGGCCTTAATTAGATTGGACTTTGAGGGTTGAGCCAATTTATCAAACTATGGATACTAAATACAAAAAAAAAAAAATGTAAGCTAAAATCTAAAAATTATGAGCTAGACAAGTCAAGGTGCTTTGACTTTTGAGCAAAGGAAAGAGAGGTCAAAGTGAAATCATAATATCCATCATTTTCAAAATTAATTATGCGCCAACCAAAAAACATGTTATTGAATAGAATGATATGCATTTCTTCCGATTTAAGTAGTTAAAATTTGAGCTAATTAAAATTAAACTTGATCAATTTATTTAATGGAACATATTTTAAAACAATTTTTTTTTAAAAAATAATGTTTTATAATGGAAAAATATGATAAAAAAATTTTCTTTTTCTCAATAGAAAAATATTTTCTCTCATAAAAAACAGAAAAATAATTTTTTAGCAATTATTTAGTATCACATTTAAAAAATCATTTAGAAAAACATTTTTCAATAAATAAATGGCATGGCGTCCAAATGTGATTTAAGAAAAATGCAATTGTTATTAACTCTTTAAGAAAAATAATAGGTTTCTTGCTCAATTTATATATTAATTACACAAATTATATTTATTTCGCACCCATTGAAAATTGATCATTCCTCATTGTGATAGCTCTCATACAATAACCATCTAATTCAGCCCGTGGGAGCAATTATATTTTTGTCCTTGATTAGCCTTTGAACAGACATACTTAATTTTATAGACTTGGTTATCCCAATTTATCCACAAAAAAATGGTTCAGGAAAAAGTAAATAATTGCAAAATTGTATTGTTCATACTCATAATTATTATTTTAATCATTTGGTCAATACAAAATCATCAACATATATTTAATTATTCCTGTCTGAGATCATGATTCGATAAATCAGCAAGGAGCAGGTGTTGAAATGGAGGAGCAGGTGACACTGATGATGATGACGGCATAAGGATGTCTACAACACTCAAAATGAGAGTTAGGTTGGGTGTTGAAGTCAGACTCGATGTTATCACTCTGACACTCAAATTAGCACAGGGACTATGAGGAGATCAAAACAATAGAATAAATAGAATAAGAAAGAGAAGAAGAAGACAATGTCTTCTCTTCTTGCACATACATTCTCTAGGGATTATATAGTTATCTGAAAAATATCTTCATGTCAGAGCAAATGAGAAGACCAGATTTGACAGTCATCGACGACCTCTCCATTCACCAGACACCACGTGTTTGGAGGGCATCAAGGGTACTAGCTCAACAACAACATAGCTGCCTCACCATCCCCACGATGTCATACGTTTTAGAATATTCACTGACATTGTCTATTTTGGGAACGACCGAATTGAGGATGTACTAAGGAGTCGGGTGGTCGGGTGGTCGATGCTGAGGGAGTCGAGGAATATGAATCATCTGGAATCGGATGAACTACGCTAATGGAGTTGAGTGGTTTGGGTTCTTTAAAGTCAAGTAAACTGAACCGGTGGAATTGAAGAGTTTGAGTTCTTTGGAGTCGGGTAAGCCGAGCTGATAGAGATGAGTGACCTGAGTCCTTTAAAGTCGAGTAAGCCGAGTTTGTGGAATCGAGAAGTCTAAGTCATCTAGAGTTAGGTAAGCCGAGTTGATGGAGTTAAGTGGCCTAAGTCCTTTGGAGTCGAGTGATTACTGTGATGGAGTTGGGTGGTCGTTTTGACCTCCACATATGTTTGACTTTGCACTTAGGTTTGACTGTTGATTTGACTCTATCACATGTAAGTCTCCCTGTCCACAGCATCACAAGCCTTCCTTCGAGTTTAGTCGAAGGAGGCCCGAGTCTAATTAACTGGACTAAGACAACTTTGGTCCAGCTCCAACCTGTACCCAAGGATGACGTGGCACCAAGTTTTTGCTGCCTTACCCTTCAATGTCTTGGTAACACGCAAGTCATGCATCATTATTGCAGTGATATGTGTGATGGCGTATCATTCCTAAGATCACCATGTCATTTTTGATTATGAATATTGCTTAGTCTGAGGTTGACACATGTTAAGGTATGTCGGACGCTCAACTCGAGACAACTATTAAGATTATGTCGATTTGAATACGGGTCTAACGACTCAGAGTGGTGTCCCGCTCTTTCGGTTTCTACATCCAACGGTTGATATTCTGAACAAGAGGTATATTAAAACTGACGACAATTAGTAGTCACCACATTTGTCATCTTCGTCTTCAAACTCTATATGTGGTGTTTTTCTACAACTTCTCGAACATTCTTTGTCTATAAATCTTTTGTTCTTTCGCTCTACTTCCATCGCATTGCGCGCCCTCCTTTGTCTCTGCTTCTCAATCCTTTTCTTTATCACCCATGACTAGCACGAGCGCTTCTACTTCTTGGTATGGATCCATAGAATCAAACATCAATGGGGGACATAGACTAGATAAGAATGCAATTTAAGATTTCGGTCGTCCATCGACTAGTGATCCTTAGTGCCATTGATCGATCGCACCTTCCCCCTGGTGGTTTTGAAATATTTTTTCAAGACCAGATGATAGGTGATCTTAGGTTTCCTTTCCCCTGTTTCTTTGTCAAGGTCTTTGAATACTTTCAGATTCCTCTTGAACAATTAACTTCTAATTCTTATTGACTAGTCTGCAGAGTAGTTATCTTTCGCCGATATTGAATCCCCCTCAACGATCGAGTTTTTCATTATTTCTTTTATCCAAAGAAAATAGAAATCGGAGTCTTTTATTTTATTGCTCAACCCTCTTGTAGTTTTATAAACAAAATCTCGAGTTGACACAGGGTGGGAAGCCCATTATGTTTTTATTCAACCTCCCATGTTACCCGCACAAAATGAAAAATGGAGTCGATTTACCTAACTTCAGAAGACTCAAACTCTTAGATTCCACCAGCTCAGCTTATCCGACTCCAAAAGACTCAAGTCACTCAACTCCATCAACTCAGCTTACTTGATTCCAAAGGGCTCAATCTCCTCGTTCCACTAGCTCGACTTACCCTACTCCAAATGACTCAGGTCACTCAACTCTATCAGCTTGGTTCATCCGATTCCAAAAGACTCAGACTCTTCGACTCCCTCAACACAAACCACCTGACTCCTTAGTATCAGCCTCAGTTCAGTCATTCTCAAAATAGACAATGACATTGAATATTCTAAAACGTATGACATTGTGAGAATGAGGAGGCAGCTATGTTGTTGTTAGAGCTAGTCCCCTAGCTGCCTTTCATCAAACATGTGACATTTAGTGAATGGAGAGATCATTAACAACTGTCAGATCTGGTCTCCTCATTAGCTCAAATATAATGTAGAGATATTTTTTTGGATAACTATATAAACCCTAGAGAAGGTATGCACAGAAAGAGCAGACTCCGTCTCCTTCTTCTTCCATTTATTCTATTGCTTTGATCTCCTCATAGCGTCTGTGGTAACTTGAGCGTCGAAACAGTCACACTAAATCCAATCTTAATGCCCAACCTAACCCTCATTTTGAGTGTTGCAAATATCGATCCTTGACTCATTAATCATCATTAGTGTCACTTGCTTCTCCACTTCAGCACCTGCTTCCTGCTGATTCATCGGATCACGGTCTCAAATAGCAAGGTTAACATAATGTAGTTCTTATGATATAAAATACTAATATTTTTTAAAAGAAATTATATCTATAAATAGGCCATCAATTTATATCAAATAGTTGATATATCATTATTTATAAAAAATATAGTTAGGCCATATCATATCAATTTTTAACTTTTTTTCTTCTCTATTATTTATATTTTTGATAGTTTTAAATGAAAATTCATATATTTAAATATTATATAAATTCTACATTAATATTCATTATATTTATTTATATACTAATTCATCAGCGTGTCTACTATTTAATTCAAACTCATTTTACATCAAACTCATATTCCTTATTTAAGACCTTTAGGTACGACACAACGGTAAGGAATTAGTAGATCATCCACAAAATTAAAGTTTAAAACTCAAGACCAATATAAACAAGTCAACATTGTATTCGAAAATTAGGACACCATAAGACGTGGATATATGGGCTATCAACAAAATCAACTCATCTAATTTATTTTACTAAATAATTATATTTGATGGCTTCTAATGATAAATAGTAAATATATTCTAATTATTTGACTGTATATATTACATATCTACGTGGAGGATAATTAATATTTACATTTGATTTGCAAAAATTAAAGTTTAAATTTGTATGCATTCAATAATATAATTAAATATGTTTTTATTGAAATAGGTAAGGCAGCCTAGTCATTGCTAGAGCCGTACGGTTGCATATCCCCGTTCCCTAGTTATTCATTAGCTTACGGTAAGCTATCAGCCTCACCTCTTCTTTCTCGATCTCGATCTTTCCCTTGTACTTCGACAACTTTGACTAAAACATCTTCGTCAATTTGAATTTGCATGCACATTTTCTCCCCATGCAGGCAATTATATATATATTCTCTCTTAGAGAAGCTAGAATTGTTGGCGATCGATCGAAATGGCCTCCAAAGCCTTCCTCTCCAAGTCCTTCCTCTCCTTCCACCGCTCCCTTCGCTCCAACTGGCGGCCATTGCTATCGCTTCATCGGTCCAGTACTAAAGACCACCACCATGGCCGCCACCTCAGGACTCGCCGCCTCTCCGAATTGAGTGGCAAATCCTTGGTGGTGGACGTCGAGGGCGGCCTCCTTCGGTCCTCCTCCACCTTCTGCTACTTCATGCTCGTCGCCCTCGAAGCTGGCTCCATCCCCAGAGGCCTGCTCCTCCTGCTCCTCTATCCTCTCCTCTGCTGCCTCACGCGAGAAGCCGCCATTCAGGTTAAAGTCGCGAGATCCTAATTAATTCAATATTCCTCTTGACGTAAGACGAATAACAGCGCAGGTCATGGCACTGGTCTCCTTCGCGGGGATCAAGGTGGAGAAGTTTAGGGCAGGGCGAGCGGTGCTGCCCAAGTTTTTCCTGGAAGAGATGCGATCGGAGGGGCTGGAGGTGCTCGGCGAGGCGAAGCTCAAGGTGTGTGTCAGCCGGATGCCGAGAGTGATGGTAGAAGGCTTCCTCAAGGAGTATCTGGAGGTGGAGACTGTGGTGGCGAGGGAGCTCAAGGTGTTTGCCGGGTATTATACCGGCTTCATGGAGGAAGAGGAAGAAGAAGCTGGCCATCACGACGATGGAGCCTCGCTGTTGGAGAAGACGATGCTTCTTTCTCAATGCAAGGTAAAAATTACTCATCTGATGATCACTTACAAGCATGAATTCATAATTTTGACATCTCAAAAAAAAAAAGTTTTGATAGAACAAATAATATATGTGTGCATGCCGATGAGTAGTTGATCGATCACGGAACTACGTTGAGATTGTTTGGACTAAGTGGTGCTTGATAGGACATGCACCTCGAGAGTGATTAAATAATTTGGTCGAGTGAAATTCCAGCGTTAATTAAATAATTAGTGTGTTAATAATTAGTTTGGTAGCGCTTTTCAGCAATCGCGACAGAGTTTGGGTGAAGTTAACAAAGAAAGTCAAACTTGCAGTTGAGTGAATTAGTCACTGTTCATTTGGCAGTTGAGCGAAACTAATTGGGCTAATGATCCTTACCGAAAATGGCAATCATCTTCATTATCCATGTTGTTAATTGATTGTGCAGCTGGTGAGCGAAGCAGAGAAGAGGAAGTGGCGAGGCGTGCCGCCGCCGCCAAGCGTCGCCGCCGCCGCCGCCGCGCTCCCCAACCCTCTTGTCTTCCACGATGGCCGCATGGCCTTCCTCCCCACCCCCGCTGCAACGCTTGTGATGTTCCTCTGGCTCCCCTTCGCCTTCCCGCTCCTCCTCCTCCGCGTCCTCCTCTTTCTCTGCCTCCCCTACTGGCTCTCCATCCCCCTCGGCGCCGCCACCGGCATGACCAACCGCCTCGTCCGGCCTCCCTCCGCAGGGCCCTCCGAGGGAGGCCGCCTCTACGTGTGCAACCACCGCACGCTCCTGGACCCCATCTACGTCTCCAGCACCCTCAACCGCGCCGTCGTCGCCGTCACCTACAGCGTCAGCCCGGTGTCGGAGGCGCTGTCGCCGATCAAGACGACCCGGCTGGCGCGAGACAAGGAGGAAGACCGGCGGCGGATGGAGCGGATTCTTGGGCGGGGCGACGACCTGGTGGTGTGCCCCGAGGGGACCACGTGCCGCGAGCCCTACCTGCTCCGCTTCAGCCCCCTCTTCCCGGAGCTGGCGGAGGAGGTGGTCCCCGTCGCGCTCGATGCCGGGGTCACCATGTTCTACGGCACCACGGCCAGCGGGTTCAAGTGCTTCGACCCGTTCTGCTTCCTGGCCAACCCGCGGCCGAGGTACGAGGCGGAGTTCCTGCCGGCGGTGGCGACGGGGGCGATGGTGAGGGAGGGAAGGAGCAGCTGCGAGGTGGCCAACCTAGTGCAGGGCCAGATCGGGGCGGCGCTGGGATTCCGGTGCACCGCGCTCACCAGGAAGGACAAGTACCTGATGCTCGTGGGGAATGCAGAGGGGTGAACATGAGTTCTATAAGAAGTTACATGAAAAGAGGTGCAGTTAAGGTCGGAATTTGTATTGTGTTGTACTTTCCCTGTCCTCTGGTCTGGTGCCCCACTTTCCGCGCAGATGCTAATAACACCTCTGTTTCAGTTGCCAAAACGTGTACAAACGACTAAGCGTACAGGAAGACTGAGGCCACTACAGCGGCTATGGCATTGTAAGTGAGACGCTTGTTGTCTCTGCTCGGCAAAAATGCCATCTTCAGTGTGTTTGCCAACTCAAAAACTCTATGTGAAACCTGCACATAGGAGCCAAAGTGATAGCCAAACCCTGCACGCAATGCAAGTTCAGTCACTGAAGTATGTCCACCCACCACGACATATAATGCAGTAGTGAGCATGAGGTTCAGCAATGGATAGTTGGGAATAAATGACAGCAACCAACGTGTTTGTCCATTAGGCACTCCCGATCTGAAATCATAGAACTCAAGTAAGAGTTTAACCAAGGTGCAACAGAACAAAATGCAATATCCTCTATCTGTAGCAGACCTAAGCCAGATATGAATCTGAGATATATAAGTCTCCAACGTAATCTTTCCAAGCCACCTTAGGTAATCAGACATTTAGAATTTGATAGTGACAATCAGAGAGAATATATATAGTAAATACTATTCAAACTGAAAGATGAAGATCTTGCATGGAATCAACAGAATATAATAGGAAATTACTGTTACTTACGCAAAAAGGGTCAGAGAACAGCTACGAAATGGTTGGGTGAAGTTCCTCAAGGAGATATAAACACTAAGATCACAATGGGAAAATGAAATGTTAGAAGATAACAAAAATCAAGATTGTCTTAGAATGCACGAAATATTCAAAAGATATTCATACGATACCGGTATCCAAGATGTATATGGATGATACTTGTTGTAGGTAATCTTGTCCAGCTTGAAAATGTAATTATACCAAAAGTATCCAATCTGACATAGAATGAAATCTGAGAAAAAATGTTGGAATCATTATGGACTATGAAAAATGTTAATCCAATAAAATCTACCACTAGTGAAACTGTAACAATAGATATCTTGATTGATATCAGTTTCCTTGTTTCAGCTTCTTCAAGCTTTTCCATCCACCTCTCCACCTGTAATGACAAGAAAAAAATAGGGTTCGACAAAGAACAAAACATAGATTCCAAACATATATAAGCATTCAAACTTTTAAAGCAAAGAGATGTATTTATCTTCCTTCTTTTTCACTTATTTTTCTACTTTAAATTTTACTTCTCCATATTTTGTTTTACAAATCTGATGCACCTATTACAGCTGATATTGAGATCCTCCTATTGGCCAATCTTGATATCACTGTGGCTACCCCCAGGGCGTAGCTGAGTTCGTAATCGGATGGCAGACTTGCATCAATGGGCAAGGGTTCAAGTTGCGGCAACTACGGAAAAAAGCCCTCCCACTCAGGTGGCCACTCAATACCTGATTTACCTCCCTTCATTAAGTTGTGGGGCAGGGCACTTGGCATGAGCGTAATCATGTTTTTGCATCAATCAATTGATATCACTGTGGCTTATATAAATTAAGTTGTACCTTCTAGGCAGAAGATGTTTGTCCCAAAACATTATGGAGTTGTTCCTAAGTATTTAATAGTTCAAGGTACCGAAACATACAGTTGGATGATAGTAAGCATATATCATTCCAATAATCCATATATATTGATTAAGTCTAGACCGGAAATGCCATTCGTGTAAACGAGGGAACTTGGGCTTTGAAGGATCTGGATCACTGTAACCTGGATGTGGTTAAAGGAAGTTAGTTCAGATCAAATTAAAGAGAAAGGTCCTAGTCATAACTTTAAAAAGAGTACCCACCAAGGAGGAATGTTAATGGGCTCCAAACAACATAAAAAATCCCAGGTATCTCCCAGATCAAAATAACAACAGAAAAGCAAGCTGCCAACTTTATTGCAATCACAGCACCAATCTCATTATATTTGTTTAGAATTCCGAGTGCACCATAGACCATAAGGGTAAACAGAGTATGCATTGGGCAGATATAGTACAACATATAGTCATTGTCAAGGACAATGCAGCAAAATGCCACAAAAAAATTAAGGCGCCACATCATCTGTTGGACAGTCAAAAATGTAAGTATTAATTGGCCAAACACAGGAAAGAAACTAGAAAAAATAACCAAGCCACCTGAGCAAATCGAGCAAGGCTAAAATCCTTTCGTACATAATAGTATGAAAAATTCCCAAACCCAAACCCAGTCATCCACACATATGCAGCAATGAAAACTCGAATTGCATTGTAAATTTCCTTTGCATTGAAGTAGTGGTACATTAAAAACAATACCTGTAGAGGAAAGAGAAATGATAATAACAAAGTAAACTAACAGTTGATGGGTCTTATATTTGTTAGAATGTTAAAATGATAAATAGTTTCAATGCTTAAGAATTACTCTGAAACAACAGGGTTTACAAAGAATTAGACTAAGCACATGTCAAATATTATCTCATTCAAAACACAATAAAGTTTCAGAAGAACATGGACAACTTGTGTTCTTCCTATGCTTCAATGATTTGTTTTCATTGCCTTTCATCACTCTAATAATATACTAACTACTAAGATTGAGAAGATGGATTATTCTTGAACAAGTTCTGTTTAATGATTAGCAAAAATCAAACAAACAAATCACATGAATGCCTTCTGATTTAACCATATATAAAGCTCTGTTCAAGGCAATGCTTCCACAGAAAAAACTCCCAATTTACACCTATAAATTGACAATGACAGAAGAAATTGAATCCGGATTCTGGAAAGAGAAACATGAGAAAGTAAACAGAAACTATCAAATAAATTGACAGATATATGAAAAGAAAAGTGCAACTAACACTCCTACAATTTTATTACACTGAAGTTTTCAGCCTTGTTTATGAGAACCAACTTCATGTACTCTCCTCTACATGTTACATAAACAAATCTAGGGACACGATGTCAGGCTGGTCAGTTTGGTATGCTATGTAGAACATAAAGCTTTAAACTAGAATAATCTATTTTGTATGGGAAGCCAATACAGATAATCTTAGAAAAAAATAATTGTTATATGATCAAGCACGAAATCAAATGGATAACCAACCTGCATCCATCCTTTCCATTCCTCAGTCTGATGCCTATTCAAATACAATATAGATTTTCCAGAGAATGTTGACTTGTCTTGGTGAATTTTAAATGATGTCATTGCTGCTACAAGAATAAGAAGAAAGTACAGAAAAAGAAAGAGATCGCAGCTGTAATTCTGCAGACAGACAAAACATAGATGTCAGACTTCTGAAACTAAGTAGAATGACTTTACTACTATTCCAACTATAGCGAATTTTTTCCCTATCATAATGTAAAGTTAATTATTGCATTCATACAAGTCAAAAAGCGCTGGATTATATGCAATAAAGACAATAATTCCTGATATTTCACAAACTTTGATATATAATCAATTGGGAGATTATATTTTATACAGTCTACAGCTTTAGATTTGTGTAATTTATATGTACAAATTTAGTAGTTCAATCTATTAGTATTTTATGTACCTGCCATTCTTTTCCCATCACTTTGTTATATAACCAAGTTGGGAGATTATATTTTATACAGTCTAACAGCTCTGTGTAAATTATGCGTACAACCTTAGTAGTTCAATCTATTAGTATTTTACGTACCTGGCATTCTTTTCCCATCGCCACTTTTGTCCAGGCTTTGGATGATGTAACCAAATCTGATCGATGTGAATCTATGTAGCAGCAATGTTATAGGTTATATAACCTATGTCGTTTTTTACCTAACCAGAGTCCCGAACCTAATCAATTGATCTGAATTAGACCAGATTTTTAATTTGACAACCAGATAGAGAGGCACTTTTTTTTGTTATACATAGATATGATATCTAAAAAATTGGCATAGAATGATTACATTAACTCTATTCAAGACGCATAAGGAATGACAGTTGATCATCTTAAAAGGCATCATATAGGATTAGGTGTATAATTAATTTTGCTCATAGACTTGGTCAACTAGGCTCATGTCCTAAGAGGTCCGTAGCTTTAAATAGTTTGAGGCCTTTGTTCTGTCCATATCCTAAAATGTCTGAAATTTGAATGATTCAGTTGCCAAATACCATCTTTTTACCTGTTTATATGAGATGCATTAGTCATCGGAGACACTGGATCACTAGCAAAAACTGAAATGTGACAACCACTAGTTTGTGTGAATCATAGTAATTTCTTTCTAAAAAGTATGATATAATCAAACATGAAAAAAAAACAGTACCTTCTTTGACTCGCCAAATAGATCTGTACGATCACATATGTAAAAGTAGGCCAAATGAGCACCAAATTCAGATCTGAAAGCCATTAGACAAAAGTTACAATCAGGTAGTTGGCAAACATTTACTAGTTAACCACAAAAAACACTTACATGGCCCTCAATGTCAATCGATTCTCTAGCAAGAATGCTTCGTCCATCAGAAAGAAGCTACACAAGTCTAAAATTTGCTAGGAGAATTTGTTGAGTAAGTGATCTACCTTAAGAGGTGTGATGTGGCAGAAACATGATACCCTTTAGGGGATGTTGATTGAAGACCACCCTCTAATAAGATAGCTCGATCATCATCTTTGTTTTGTTCCTTGTCCGGTCCATCCAAACTGACGTCCGAGTTCCTTCCACTAAAAAATAAACCATTTGCTATATAAAGTCAAACATAAGAGAAGATATCTTACAAGTAATTAGTGTTGTGAGCTAGATGAGGGGAAAAAAAGGACAACCTAGTATGTCATAGTTTGTGCTGGTGATTCTTGGTTATCATGGAAAGAAAAAATAATTAAGAGGATATAAGCATACAATAGAATAAAATCAGATTAATGACATGGATTTGTCTCAAATGATCACATATTTCACCATCAAACTAAAAGTTATTTCAAACATCTAGTTTTAGTGTATAAGATTCAGTTGGCATATGTTATCTACAACTATTTTTCATGGATAACTTGGAAGAATAGTATGGAATCTTTTGCCTATCACCGGGAAAAAAACAATATAGATAAATCTCATGAATGTTGAAAATTCCACACAAACTATTAACTCAGTTGCAACAAGGATTAGGAATGCATGCACTGCATCTTCGTCTACACCAATCTGAAGAAAGGTAAGGGTGGCTTCCGTCTTCTGGTTGCATGTATAAGTGCTAAAGTTTGTAACTGATAGTTAGAATAGCTTCTCTCATACTGAAAATAAGCTATACAAACATGTATAGAATTGATCCTTTCCTCTTAGATTGAGCTTTGGGAAATATTGCCTATCAATTAAGATGGTATAAGTCTGTGCATATCATGATCAAGTTTGGTTCACGCATGCCAGTTTCGGTATATTCCACCCACCCACGTGTATATATATATATATAGGTCAGGCTCACTAATGATCACCCAGTAAAATTATTTTTTCTAATTAAAATTTAAAAAAGTGAATGTTCAATCACTCAGCTTGAAACAACTGAAATCTTAGGAAATGTGAAATGCTCAAAATCTTAAAAATAGTTTGTAATATTTGAGTTATCAAATATTGAAATTGATAGTAACTCTTATCAATGACATGATCTGTCAAATGAGGCCTTATCAACTTGAAGGAGGCACTAGTTTGTCAATTCACTTCAAATAGCTGAAATGCTGCATGAAATTTTTGCTCAGTTTTTGTCAAAAAAGCAACATGTTAAGTTATCACTAAACAAATAAAAATCACTTTGATGACAAGGGATGAGTTTTTGTGGCAATTTCATCCAAAAGTTAACGGGTTGCTCTTATAGCATGTCCTTAGCCATGTACCACCTTTCGATTGTGGACCAGTTTTAGTTAAATGTAACCTATCAAACGCATAATTAAGTCCACCATTTCAAGATAGAATGAGCTAAACTTTAAACCATAATGAATGAGAATCTAAGACAGTAATAAAACTAGATAAAAGGCCTCTTGTTAAATGAAATAAAAACTCACGGTTTAGTAGATGCTGAACTCTTTCTGTACTCCAACCATTCTGAATACATCCATGCCACAAAAAGTGGGATAAATCCAAGCAAAAATGACACCTGCGGTGTTACGTTAATAAATCAGTTGAACCTCTATAACAAACGTGTAGTTACTTCCCAAACCTGAAACCAATAATCAGTGATAATATGGTCCTTAATGAAAAGAAGAAAAAAAAAATCAGATTTCCCTAGTCTAAACCGATCCCTGAGGATCACTTAGTAATCAGTCCATTTCAACAGTAAAAATATGGTCGTAATCTTTAAGCTGAACCACAAGAAAACGAATTAGCTATGCTATCTTTCCTAGACAAAAAAACAAGAAAATTATTCGTCACTTGCACTTTGTTTACCCCCATGTATACAACTAGGGAACTTACTATCACTAGGTCTTGCTCCTTTCGCTTCTAAAACCTACAAGTACCACCGATTCAACAATGTCGTGACAGATAGACATAGACTACCACAAATATCGCGACTCCAGCAAATATAATGTGTTGTAGATCCGAACCAGAACCGTAACTAAAATCGTCCTAAACCCCCTAAAATGGAGGGAGAGTAACATTATCAGTGAGACGGCAAAGAGGAAGTGAAAAAAAAAACTAAACTACTAGATCTGATGCTGGTCCCTTACCTGACCCGGTGTCACGGGGCTTGAGATCGCCATGGACGATCGCGAAGAGGAATCAATTAACGCGAATAAGAACCCCTCAGTCGAGGAGCATTCGGTGGAGCACCAGATCTGATCCCAAAGCTTATCACGCAGCAATCATAGCACAAATCAGAGATTAATCTGAGGGGAAAGGGAGTGTTCTCGAGCGCCCAAGCGCAAGCGGCCTTCCTCGGGTTTAAAAGCGAGGGTCGGTGAGCGGAATGCAACCAGAAACCCCAATCGCGATTCAAGGCACTGCCATTCGATTTACTCACGAGGGACCCGTCTGTTTCAGTAACAGCATTGGTCGGTAAAAACAAGGGTAGGGCATGTCCGTTGGCTAAGGACTTCTAAATTTAAAATATATTATTTATTTAATATAATATAAATATAAATATAAATGAGTAGATAATGGGATCATCAATGACGGTATTATTGTTGCTTTATGGAAAGGGTATTCTAATTTTGAAAATATTATAATAATGGAAGTAGAATAAGATGTTTTTTGAAAAAATAATAAGAGGTGGAAGGGTTGTTTTAATATTTTTTAAAAATAAGGGAGTATCCTTTTAAATGTTTCCGTATTTTATTTTCGAAAGAGAGCATTTACAGTAAAAGGATAATATAACAAATATTTTTAACGATAATAAACCTCGAAAGGTATTTTATAGAAACTGATAAATATTAAAGCTTCATTAATTTAATACGGTTGCTGTGTCGGCAGAAAAGCTAAGCATGACACGTTAAAATAAAAAATTAATTTCACCTATCCTAATTTTGACCATATTTTTGATCTATCACGCTCAAAACTAAGATACGATTCTGGATCAATTTCGGTTATAAAAAAAATGTGTTTAAATTAAACTAATCTCGTTGTTAACTTCTCTCACATTGGACCTGAAAATTAAAATCCCAGTTAAAATCCCACAACTAAGTGAAGTAATTGAACTTAATTACATTCATTAATAACAACCACCCTAATACCCCAACATTTTATATGGTTTAGTTGATCATAAATTACCCGGATTTACAATGCTCAGATAAGAGGTGGGATGGATTTCTTAGATAATGAAGTTTTAAATCTCACATAAGATATATTATATCTGAAGAATTTTTAAAAACTTATGATTTTAGACCGTAAATCAGATAATTAAATTTAAAAAATAATCATAAAAATTTCTTAAACCACAAAAACTTAAGCTCCTTTTGATAGAATAAAAGAGAGAATAAAGAAAAATTCCTCGATCTTATTATCCAAAAAGTATATTTGTATATAATTATTTAAATAATAAATAGAAATATTAAATAAAAATATATTTATACAAATTATTTAAATAATATTTGAAAAGATTAAATAGGATATATACCATCATAATAATTATAATCTCAACAATAAATATGATATATTTAGAAATATTTTCCTTTACTATTAATTCAGGTGGACGATGATGTCAAATATATATGATAAATCTTTGATTGATTAAAATTAATTTAAAATTATTATTATATTCGCCGTCATTATTTTCTTCAACAAAGGCCGAGAGCCCTCATGTGCCTGACCTTTGTCAAGTCAAACAAGGCACTAGATCTTTGATAGGATTGCCTTGAACCATACAAATATTTTAAGGGTGTCAATTTAGATGGATCAGATAAACTCAGATTGGATTAAAATAAAAATATTATTAAAAAATCTTAATTCGAATTCAAAATCAACTCAAAACTTTAAATTTGAATCCATATAACCTGCCTAATCAACCTAATTAAAAAAAGATATATTTTTAAATAATTCTTTATTTTTATCTTAATATTTATCATTAATACTAATATTACATAAAATATTTTAATTTTAACGACATATATGCGCAACGAGCAGATCATATATATCGGCTCAACGTCATCTTACGTGAAACAGGCATCGTTAATTAACCGGAGGTCGTAATTAACAAGCTCAACGACCTCTGCTGCATGCGTCAATCTCCCACCGGCCGTGCCTAAAATTATACACAATCATGTTGATTTGTCAAACTTTTCTTGTTTATTATATTTAATCATGTCGTATATCACGATCTTCCTCTTCCTCATCATCGCGGTGTTGGTTTTATACTTGCTTTGTCTCCTAATAAAGATTCCCTTCCACCATTAGTGCCCACTTAGAGCATGCAGCGGAGGTCAACTCAGGCCATGGATCTAATCTCTTCTTCTTCGTCCGGTTCCGAGAGTAACGAAGCCGGCTCCGGCTCCCTGTCGCTGGTGCAGTACCTTCCGCTGCTCCGGGCGAGGTCTTCGAGGTCGACGCCGACTTCGTCGTTGGGTCTGGTGAAGGCTGCCGTCGACGTGATCCGATCGCTGTTCCCCAGCATGCAGGCCTTGTTCCTGCCCTCGTGCCGGTGGACCCTGTCGCCGATCGTGCCGGCGCGAGGGCTGGGATACGGAGTCGTCTCTCCCGGCCGCCACGGACGGAGGGTGGTGGTCGCCGGCACTTTCTTCGGACGCCGGAAAGGCCGCGTCAGCTTCGCCGTGCAGGTCGACTCCCGGTCCGAGCCGGTGCTTCTGCTCGAACTGGCCGTGACGACGTGCGACCTGGTCAAGGAGATGGCCTCCGGGACGGTTAGGATCCTCCTGGAATGCGAACGGGCCACGCCGCCGGATGTCGGCGCCGGAGATTACAAGAAGCAAAGCTACCGTGTACCCAAGAAGCAGAGGCCTCTATGGGACGAACCGCTGTGGACCATGTACTGCAACGGCCACCGGTGCGGCTACGCCGTGGCTCGCCAGAGCAACGGCTTTGACCTCCACGTGCTGAGCACGGTGCGGGTGGTGTCGGTGG
>JBBMKF010000100.1:9092822-9108594 GCA_037834155.1 Curcuma caesia
AGGTCTTGAGGTGCGCCTTGTAGTCGGACTGGACGGCGTAGGCCTTGGAGCACTTGGCGCAGGCCCACTGGCGGTGGTTGCTGTGCTTGCGGCGGAAGTGCTTCTTGATGCCGACCAGATCGCCGAGGGCGTGGCAGGGGTCGTGGTGCAGGCAGCTCGGCTCCGGGCAGACGAACACCCGCTTGCGCACCTCCGACGCCTCCCGCTTCAGTAGCTTCCATGGCACCTTGTGCCGTCGCCGGTGCATCTGCAGGTTCTGGTCCCGCTGGAACCCCTGGTTGCAGATCTCGCACACGTACCGGTCCGACTCCAGCAGCGTCCGCGGCGACAGCGACACCACCTCCGCGTCCGGATCTATCAATTAATAATCAAATCACCGGCGGCACTCCACCCCGATCAATTTCCCGATCACACAAAACGAATCAAAGAGGTCTAATCAACTCAAACAATATTATTCTAACCTGGAGTCCCCGCCGGCCGCCGCTTTTTCTTGCCTGCCCCCGCATTGAAGCCGAGCGGAGACGGAGGAGCCGGCGACGGAGAGCCTAACATTGAACTACCTGCCTCCTTCTTCCTCAATTCCAACCCAAAATAGTGAGCGAGTGCGCTATAAGTAGGCAGAACGGCGAAGGCCCGAGAAGGAAGAAGAGAAGGTCAGTCCTTCCTCAAGAATCTTGTTTTGTGCGTTTGGAAGCGAGCGAGATCATATCTATGTAACATAGGAAGACAGCTTTGTAACAGCTACTAGCTCGATCGAAGAGATCCATAACAATAATAATAACAATAACAATACTAATAATATTTGGGGAAGAGATGGAATTGGTCTTGTAATGGCGAGAGGAGAAGACTGATAATCGTTCAGAGACGAAGAGAGAGAGAGAGAATGAGAGAGAAGACAATTAAATTGGGAGTCCTGAAGGTCCACCACTACGAGGGGATTGGGACAAAGAACAAACATCCCCACAAAGAAACAAAAGCGACCATAATTTCATCGCTACTTCCATCAGTATAAATTGCATGCATTAATGCAGGCCTGTCTCCAAATACACGTGAGATCTCCTTCTCCCTCTAATTCTTTTTCTTCTTCTTCTCTCTTTCACTTATTTATTACAATTATTATCAAATACGATATTATTGCTACTATTTCTGAGAGTTTGCATGAGTATCGATCAGGTACAGTTGCGCAGACGTCAAGGAGTTTTTTTTCCTTCTTTCTTTCTTATCTTTCAGGCCTCTCTGATCATTAATTAATTAATTCACGGAAAACTATTGCACAAGCTCTTTTCTTGTTTTTGAAATTGGTCCAGAGTTACTTTTCTGGGGAAAAGAATGGACAGAGAGTTTTAATTTTGTTGTGAAAATAATAATAATAATAATAATAATAATAATAAAAGATTATGAATTTCGTTTTGTCGAATTTATATTGGATGGCTCTTTCTTTCTGGGCAAACCGTGACATGTGGCGAATGAAAAAGTGTATTTGATGATGCAGGATATACACGCATCTTCAATGGCGATCGATTTAATTATCAGGCCAATTATTAATGTACCTCTAGCTGCAATATTATCATATAATTGAATGATCAGCCCTCATGGGTAGCCGAGAATAAGGGTTGAATCGTGAAATATCCTCTCATCTGTGGGTCTGTTCGGTACTTGATTTACCTGTTTGTATCTAATTATGCGGCCGACAAAAAAATAATAATAATAAATTCGTTGTTGGATAAGAGGAAATAAGGTTATCTTTGAGTAATTGACGACAAGGTCTCTTACATCTAAAATTGAACCATTTATGACTAGTCATATTTCACTCATGGGTCCATGTTCACTCGATCACATGTACACTAGATTATATTGGATATATATTAATTTCATTCGCAATGATATATTGGAATTTTTCGCCTTCCTCTTGTATTAGCCTCGCTCTTTGATAGTTGTCTCTTTTTTTTTTCTTCTAGTTGATGATCGATGTCGAAGCTCGTTCCGTCACATATTTATATTTTATATGTTAATTGCTTGGACCTTGATGTTACTCTTGAGCAACCATTGAGCTAGAGAAATATAATGTTCCCCTTCATTGAGGTGATTAATTGGATTTTATGGATGGAGGGATATTTTTGGATTTAATTTCCATGTGCGGCTAAAATTGAGATGTTTAGTTTATAGTTGGCTATCATGTTGGGATTAATTCGACTAATGTCTTGTATCAATTCGGAATAAATGTGATTATGATGTGCATTAATTGCTCGATATGATTACGGGGTTTGCAATATATATTAGTTTTTATCTACTTTTATACCACAATAACAATCAAAATCTTATTCCACTAGATGGGGTTAGTGTCTCTAGGGGTTTTATCCAAAAAAAAAAATTCAATAATCAAATGTCCTCCAAAAAAAATAACTAAACACATGTTAAAATAAATCTAAAATAAAACTCTAACTTGAAAAAGATTAAAGTACCCTTAAATCTTAAAAACTCAAAATTATCAAAAATAATAATAATAAATATTCGAAGCTTTCGAAGATATATTAAATAATATCTAATGGATCTAAAACTGGGTCAATATGGGTTTCACTTAAATAAAGGTCTCTGAAAAAAGTTCCATGAGCAATAGATCATGTCTCGTTCTGATACCTGAGTAAAAAATTATTATTTGTTGAAGCTCAGTTCCTCTTGCGTTAGTCTTGCATCAGTCAATTATATGGATCCTTCTGCCCCACTAGACCATATCCTTTATTATATTATTATTTATATTTAAATAAATTTTTTTCTTATTTTATTATTACTAACCAAGTCTTTTTTTTACTTTATTCTTTCTCATTTGATATCCACATTTGTTATAGTTTTGTATCGCCTAACTGGAACATTTATTAATTGTCTAAGTACATATATGTATCATCTTAAATATGTCTCCAAGAGTTTTTTCTTAATAGGTGCAAATCCGACTCTAATATTTTTATTTTTTTATTATGTCTATCCTTGTATATTTGTACATCTACTTTAATATCATCATCTCTGTAACTCATCTTTTATTCATGTGCCTAACATTAACTCATACAATAAATATAGTATGTCTAACCGTCATTTTATAAAACTTTTCTTTTAAATCTTATTAGAGGTATTTTATGATTACAAAAATATCTTACACTCTTTTTCATTTCAACTATTCTGCTTGTATTCCATATAAGACATCAATCTCTCTTTTCTATCCACTTGTATGTGTTTGTAAATTTAAAACTAAGGGTAATTAACGACCATAGCATAGAAATAACTCTCATTGATTTTTATTATAATTAAGTTTTTATGGTGAATAATATTTGTTTATGATAATCTTTATTGCCATATATATATATAGTGTTTTTTGGTTAATTCAATATTCATCTAATTATATACACTAACTTTCTTAGCATATATAAATCTATATATTAAACATAATGAATCAAAATATCAAATTATTAAATTAAAGATGCTTTAATTGCTTTCTTTACAATAACAATAACATTTGAATCTTACTCATTTATCATTGAACTAATTGCAAATGTTGAGCAAAGTCCCTTACTAGATTCTAATTCATCTCCATTTCAAAATCCTCTCCCTCTTTTCTTTTCTTTTCTTGTCAACAAAACTCAACTCAATAAATAATCACTTAAAAATTTATGAAATTATACTTACTAGAATATTTGTCCATGGTAAAAATAGATAGGATGTGTTAGATCTTATTCATTTATGATTCAAATTTACTAGGAACTTTCAGTCTAATCATTTTGTCTCATCTTTCCACATGGTACCATTTACTTAGCATCATTGGATGTGTATTATCATGGAACAACAAAAGGATTAATTATCGGCGGAAATTTTGGTACTACACCAAGTCAATTGTTTTCTCCCCACAATTGTGATTTACTTAATTAAGAGACTTAGAAATAAAAATAATAATAAATACTCTTGTGAAATGGTTAAACAATCAGTATATCAAAATCTTTCATTTCGATTTAATATATAAATTTTTTTGTCAATATCACAAATTAAGCCCAAATCTCACATGAAGAAGCTTTGGTAAAATTATATAGAGATGGGGGCTCCCCCTGCAGTGGAGTAAAACAAGTTTCAGAATAGCAATCAATGCATTTATCTCAAATGCGTAAATTTTCAAACAAATAATAATTATTAGTTATATTCTAATCCCTATCATTTAAATAATATTTATTTTCACGTTTCAAATTTGTTCTTTTTTCACCTATGTAACAACGTCTATTATGTTCATAATTTCATAACATGGCAAACCTCTCAACGTACGTATCAAAACATCATGTATAATTGATCTCTAGGATTAATAATTATACACATCGTATATATTGTTTTTAGATTTTATATCTCTATTAATCATATTAATTCTAGAGTAACAACAGCATTAACTTCAAATAATTAAAACTTAAATGGAGAATTAATATTTTTTATGGCGTCCTCGATCGTTAGTAAGTATATGCATGATTGCAACAACAAGAAGAAGAGATTTGAAGGACGGCATGGGGACTGTGTGTGTGTCATGTTTAGTGGTAGCTGGATCGATGTGAAAAAAGCAGCAGATGTCCCACAGCGAAGCTCATGCCATTATTATTCCACCAGATTAATTACTAGCTTAATCCCAAAGCTATAGCCAATAAACAGTCCCACAAACACACACACACTCTCTATCTGTCTCTCTGTGCATGCATCGCCCTCTAACAGTGAGCAAGCCTGCCTCATCTGATTGGCTGATCTTGGCGGTGACTTTAATGTCCCCTTAGCTTTACAACCATGCAGATCCATGTGTTAAAAGACGATTAATGGATTCCCTCTCTCTTCTTCCCCCTTTCTTTAGATGCTCATTCATCACCACGCTCAGACTTTCTCATGCATGCCCTAGCTACCAGCCTGAGCCTCTCTGTTCGTGTATACGTATGTATATATGACTATATATGTAAAACAACAACAACAATTAGTTCACAGTTAGTTAATCTAGCGTAGGTAGGTGAGGCTGCATGCATGTCTTGTTCGCCCAAAATAAAAAAGTATAGCAGCGTCGTCGATCGTCAGTCAGTTTAAGCTACAGTTGGCTCGCTAGCTACCTAATTTGATATATATAAATGTATATCTATCGACTCAAAAGTTGGCCTTTCTGCGTGCGCCTACTGTTCTGCTTTGGCCTTTGCGGTGGTTGAAGGTGGGAGGAGGATCTCGACACATGCACCATGTCCTTTGCAATCATCCGCCCCATATACTGCTGCATCCCCGAATCGAATCATGCCTTCTTAATTACCGGCCCTAAAGACATGATTTAGAATGTCGTCCAAGGATTATTGATATATATATATATAAATATATACTGCACAGACACCACAGTAGTATTAATTATATATATATGGATGATCTAAGGCCGGTTTTGCAGCATTAATGGAGGAGCAGCAGGGCAGGGGGGGTTGCAGGGTGGTGGATGTGGGTAGGGCGGTCGTAGAGCGTCATGATCATGTTTGCATGCAGTCGCGGTGGAACATGGAGAGGGAAGGGAAAAGCTGAGAGAAGGCCGACAAGCATGATCTTTGTTGGCTTCTCATGATCTTGGTGCTGATATATGCGTGGACTTAGCTAGGACCACATGAGAGCTATAGCAAGCTCATGACGTACGTACGTCCTCTCCATTAGATCGCGAGTAGTTACGTGTATGTTCAATTTTGTTTCCTAGCCAGCTACGTACGTACTTGTTTATTAATTATGTTGATTGTGGCAAGAGAGCCAGAGGACAAGGAATTCACTATATATCTCAGATTAATTAATTTATATTAATATATATATATATAGCTAAATCATTTTCGATCGAGCATGATCAAGTACGAGCTAAATAAAGCCTTTTGTTAGAAGGTTATTGGGGTGTTGCCTCAATGTCGACCATGCGACACGCATTGATATTGAGATTGGGAGACATGAAGGTTCTTGCAAGCTAAGCATGGCCATTATTTGAAGTGGCATTTCTCTGGTCATATATATATGAATATTAATTTTATCAAATACATGGAGATTAGTATTTGATATTGGTATCTAATACTCCATAATCATAGATACTACAAATTAGAAAAATTCTAATACTAAATAATTACAAATTAGAAAATTTAATATTTGATTTTTTTTGGATAATTTAAACATAAATCAGTTGAATATATGACTGTAGAAAGTTAAAAGGAGAAGGTTATTTCAAATGATTAATGATATTATAATTAACTAAAGGCATCTAGCTAGTAATAAGTGAGCATTAGTGGATAAACTACAATAGCACGTTGACATCAAAATCTTCAATGCATTTCTTTCTAACTTTAAATTTGAGTAGTGGTGCACAAGGAACATGTCTACTAGGATTCTTTACTCACCCTCTTTTAACTAGGTCATTCCAATCCTACATTATGTACCCTAAACAAAAACAATTGTTTGAGCACTTTGTGACATTGTTTTCTGTTTGGGTAATGATCTTTGCAATTTACAATTTATTCCCTATGTCGTGTATATGTATTAAACATCAAATCATCTTTATAACATTGCTGATTATAGATCAATTAAAATATCCCCCTAAATAAAGAAAATTTATGTATTGTGTGACCATTAATTGATTAGTTGATTGTGTTGTGGTCCAATGGATTCTTACTTTCAATTTTCAAAGAAAATTGTGCTGATTTAGACGACACATTGACGTGCCCCTACCTATTGCTTGAACCATAGCAACAGCTTTGTGTTTAGGCACAGTACTACACTTGGACCATCTATTTAGATTATTACAAACTCCTTTTTTTTAATAAAAAAAAGTGGTTTGGAATGTAGAAGATTGTATCAAATTTATCGAACATAATATTTGATAAAACAGTGGAGAATCAAAACTTCTCGAACTCAATAAAATACACAATTGGGTCTAACATAATATTTGGGAGACAATTACTAAGCTTAGGCTAGCATGTTCTAATTTCATAGTCTTTGCTCAGTAAATCTAGACATCTTATTGATATGGATATTGTAATTTCTCTAAGATACAGAAACAACTTATAAATATATATAGAATTTTTTTAGTAAATCTAGAAGATCCTATTGATTTGAACAACTCATAAAGAGTTCAATTCTGGTGATTTGCTTCAAGTAGCTTATGCCTATATTTGCATATTCTATCTGCTATAAAATTACAACGGTTTCATTGTTACAGTGCTCTAATTCATAACAGAAAAAATAAGTTATATTTACAACAGAAAAATAGATCCTTCTCCGGTATCTCATATTAACAGGAGCTTCATATAGAAACTATAATACAGTAACCGATGATGATCGACAACAAATGACTAGTAACACACACACACACGATACAGTAAGGTTAAATTAACTTACTAGCTAAGCATGGAGGTTAGAAAGAGTTGTAAGTGAGGATCCTGTTGATATATGCACACATTACATATGACTGGATACGCAAAATCCAACCAAATGATGACACTTGCACTTGGTCAAAAGCTCATTGACTCGCATAGATCTGCATTTTGTCTCGGTCAGTCACGAGAATCGATAAAGAGCTAGCTAGCATCAAGTGTGTGAATTGTTTTTTGTTTTTTTTCACTTTTTTCTTTCTTTCTTTCGTGTTTTTTTTCCTCTTCTTTCCTTTTTTCCTTTCGACCTTTTCATCTTTTACTTCCCACCTCACCAAACGTGAGCGTGGACTCCCACCATGGGCGGCAACCTCTAGTGGAGGGGCCCATCTTCCACTACTACTGCTACTCAGTTTCCTCTATTTCAATTCTCAGATATATTCTCTCTTCATTTGCAAATCGAAACTTAATTTTATATATAATAAATTCTGTTCAAAGTAAGATTTAATTATGATCTATATGTTACACTGTTTAAGTTCGTTTAGATGTATCTATTAGGTTAGTTGGATAGTTGATTAAATTGTGTAGGCATGTGAGTGAGAATATATACAGTAAATTTATTGGACAAATGTAGATATCTACCTTAATTGGCTTGCCCGACTCACTCTAATGACCTACCTTCTTGGGCTAACCAAACCAAATTGAGCAGTCGTCCTCTTTGCCCAGTTGGGTTCGTTGCTCGATCGGTTCAAATGGTTTAACCGATACATCGACTTATTTGACTGCTTGATCTACTTGGCTTGATCAATCGATCTATCTAACTAGATTGATTTACTTATTTGACTGCTTGATCTACTTGGCCTGAATGTGGGCAAAAGGTGATGGTATTGATTAATAAAAAATTTCTATGGAACATAATTCTTTATTACATCAATTAGCACATATTTGCCAGTTGTAAAAAAATTATTGGATCGTCTGAAAAATGATTTATTTTGAAGCACAGACTCACAGTAGAAGCGAGACTATGCGCTGCCCTGCTGCCACTGCAAGCTACACGAGCAGTACTGGGCGAGCTGGGGAGTGAGGCAGAGGCAGAGGCACGTACAGTAGGCCAATTGACATCCACCATCGGCTGCCGTCCCAATTCCCAAAGCAAGCTAGCGTCGTCGATGGTGCTCCGCCGTCGACCGCCCTCTTTGTCCCATTTGCCCACGTAGTGACAAATCCCAGCGTCCACCTCTCCGACCAGACGTCGCCGTCCACGTACGCTGTCACAACTTTTCTAAGTGGGAGGCAACGCTGGGGCCGCGCACACACCCCCCACACACCCTTCGATCGCCTGCGTGCGTCATCTCCTCACTTCACATACATGCATGCCCTGCTAGCTTAGCTTAATTATTCATGCGTGCCTTCAACTTTGGCTCTTGTACTTGTACGAGTTCGTATACAGATATATGTTCTTTCCAATTATTGACTGTGCTCGTCTCCTTCAACCTCACTCACTCACTCTCACTCACAGTGTAATGCACGTCCCATGCACGTCAGAGGGTGGACTTCAAGATCATCCTCTTGCTCCAATAGGAGGAATAGACTTACTTTACTAGCTCTCTTTGGAGTTTGCTACCCAGTCTGCTTCCTCGCGACCTTACATACTCAGACGGATCCACCTGGTGGCATGACAACAGAGCTTGTGATATATACGTACAAGACAACCTGATCGAGTGAAGGGGGCCTGGCCTGGCCCTGCATGCATGCTAAGTCACTCTTGTTCCTATTCAATCGGCCAGTGCGGCGATGGGGTCATTTTTTGTGATCGTCTTCATTCCCTTTCGATATCTAGTCGATTATCATCTTCCTTTTATATGTTAATGTTGATTTGACGTTGCTCGCGCAGCGCGAGCAGGAGTTGATGGGCGAGAGGAGGGAAGGGCACATGAGCGTGCTGGTGGTTGGACAAAACAGTGGTGCCCCGCAGCCAAATCAGGCTTCCGTTTGGTAGAATATAAAATTATGAAGAAAACGATACGTGAAGGAGCTAGTGGGTTACATACATAGGACAAACAAAATACTCTGCTCATCCCACTGTTAATTTTGCCACAATTAATTAATCAATTGATATTCCAACATCAGAATTATTGACTGCTACTTGATCATTACAAGACGTCGATCGCCGGAGGTTATATGTTTGGAAGAAGCTAGCCATTCCCTGTTAATTCAGTGAGCTCGTTCCGGTAACGACACCCGCAAAGGCACAAGATAAGATCTACACTTGCATTGAAGATTCTCAGTAATTTTAGGAAAGTCTAGAAATATTTAAAATCATAAGGCGATGATTGCTCATGATCATCATCATGATATGCACATGCATCGAAGATTCTCGTCTGTTTAATGCTCATGATCATTAAACTACTTTTTGACTCGTCAACTTCCTTGAAATGAAGAACTACACTGGTTAATTATAACGTTATTCCTTCGGTAAAGAGAAAAAACTAATCTGGGCTAATCAGCAGTAAAATCTTAAGGATGCCCCTCCATAGAATTTGTGTTTGACTGTCTGTATAAATCAGATCACTGGTTGCCACAGTGGTTACATATCAAGATTAAAGTAGGGCAGTGACGCACTAGCAGACATGGATAAGCCATGTGGAGCAACAACGCAGTGTGATTGAAGCGGCAGGGCACTGTCAAATTAAACAGTATTTCAGCTTGACTTGTCTTCTTCCAATATCCGAATGGGAGGAGGTCCCATGCAAGAAGATGCAATGAGTCCAGGCTTGAAAGATATGGAGAGATCATTGTTTCTGAAAAGTTAGCGAGAGAAATATTCCACCACCATATCTCTCCTCTTGTTCCCCCACAACCCCATGCCCTCTTGGCCTCTAGCCTGCAGCATCCCCTTCTTATAAATCATAATTAAATCAATGGATCTTGGAGGGGTCTGGCAATGGATAATACCACCTATCATTCATCACCTTTTTTGTTTTTCTTTCATCTTCAACAGTTGTCTAATTTGTTCCATCGCATCACCTCGGCATCTTGAGCTCTTCAGTACATGCATGAAGGGAACCTTTAACCGCATCGTGATAGGCACTGCTTCACCCACACGCAGTAAACTCGAATAAAAACTATTAATAAAGGTCTCTTCTTCGCTCTGTTTGCCGTCGAGAATCTGAGTAAAATAAAACTTCAACTCTGATTAATCAATCAACAACTGAAAATAATTCTTTGCAAATTTTCTTCAGTCCAATAAGTATATATGAAAGAGCCTTTATGGAAAACTAATGTAAAAGCTTCCTTTACATTAGTTTTATTTCATAAACTCCGATCCATATAGAAGAGGATGATTCACATGAAAGTCACCTTCACATATGATGGTATGAAAAGATGCAAGTCTACTCACAAATCAATCCTAAAGTATATTTGTGTACAAGTCTTGATGCACTATTTCTTTCCTATGTTGGTAGCAATAATAAAGCAATCTAGTATCGACTAAATACAATTTATCAGTGCCTATGAGTTAATTTAATAACATCTATAAAATAATTTCATATGATATATACTAGTATAATTTAATATCTAGAGATTTATACACATGATATTAATTTAAGATTTATGTATATATAAATCCCCCTTTCATGTAAAATACCTTTCATATCTCTTATATATCCTATGGTAAGCCACATGAGATGCTTCTCGTCAAAGTGACAAGATTGTAGCAAAACGTACATCACTTCGATATGCATGATTCAGAAAGCAAGCATATGCACTAAATAAGCGATAGAAAAAATATCACTTCAGCAAAAAATGGAATCCGCCGTTCCAGGATAAAAAAAAAATCAATATATACATATGGATGCTTTATTTTCTTCTGCATTGCTTCTTTTTCATTTTCTTTTTAGTTGGGGAGTCCCTTTTTGGATGAGCCACCAGACCATGTGCTTCCATCTCCATCAGTCGTGGTGGTGGATCATTTCACATGAAAGACAAAAAAAATGAGACAAAAAGAGAGAGAAGGAGCGGAAGTAGGCAGAGGAAATAAGAGTGGAATCATGTCACAGTACTGAAATATATATAGATTTAGATTTGGACATGGAAAAGATAGAGAGAGAAGAGTATTCTCATAATCTCATTACAACGCAAAAGTGATGTCCAAGGGAAAAGGAGGAAGATGGAAAGAAGGCTTTAATTTGTGGTACATTGGTTTAAATTGTTTTAAATGACAAGGAAGATTCCTTTTCAGCAAAGCAAAGCAAAGCTTGACACAAATGATTCAATGGGGTGCACTAGTGGGAAGGATGCTTCCATATCCATCATCCATGGCTTCTTCTTCATGCATCTGTGAAAAAGCTTGGTAGGGTCGTAGGAGCTCTCTTTTCCAAAAGCCATTGTGAGACCACAAAGGAACTGAACAGACCATGTGAACTCTCACCCTATACAATGCAAAAGTCAAAACAATCGAATCTTTTAAGATATCAAACCTTCTCTTAATTCTTCTGCCCATCTTTAACTTAATTATATATATATATATATAATCTACCAAACTGATTAAGCTCTTTTAAATCAACTCAGTGTTATTGGGCTTAGCTATGCTGGCACACTCATCCACACATTTGGGCCGGTATTTTCACAAGGCACTCCAACTACACAGGTGGCAGCCCCCTGCATATTTCTTTATCCTCTTCCATACATAATATAGTAGGTTATGGAGCAGAGCAAGAGCCTTGAAACCTTAATGCATCAGTAGCTTAAATATCAAGGGTTTCTCATTTAGATTAAATTTCTTGGAAATTTAAATTAAATTAGGCTAATGGTATAAAAGCAGGCCCTCATCTTAGTGATATTGAAGACTGGAGAGGTATATTGAACAGGGCAAGCAGACTTTGAAACTTATCCTTATATCTCATCTACATATTTTGGCATTTTTGGATTGGATTGAACTGCATCTTGAGATTTAACATGTACATAGGATCACAAAGAGAGACTTCACAAGTTATACTCAACTTTGTGCCAAACTTTAGCTGTTCCTTTTGATCAGGACCACAGCCAGAAGGACTTGCGAGGTAGACAAATAAATGGCTTCAGGGGACCAACTAGTTGCTTGGGTTGGATGTTGGCAATTACTTTTCAGCTGGAGGCAGCAACAATGGCATAAAGACGCAATGATTAAAGGTGGGAGGAAAGGCTTGTATGTTCATGTGGGTGTCGCTGTGACAAAGACATCCCTTTTACATTTAAAATAATTAAGCATGTCAGTATATGTATAGAAGTTTGAATTAGGGCTATTACTGCAACTACGACTAAGTTTGCTTTTAAATGAAGTGCAGAGGAAGCTACAGCCAACTTTCTATGCTTCTTTTCTTGTGGTACCAAAATTTATCCACTATTCTCTTTCAGGACTGAATGGTGAGTTTCGATAGGAGGACCTCACTGTGACTGTAAGTCTTTCCCAATTTAATGGCTGACACTTTCATCTAATTAAGAATCATGAATGGCGCCTCAATCAACAAAACAAACAGATCGCAAAGAAATTAATGTTTTAAGCTTACCAAGTGGCCAAGTCCAGATCCTTGAAGAATGAAGATTTCAGACTCTTGGCCCATTGTTGCTAGTTAGCTGGATCTGGATGTTGTCAAGAAAAGGAAAACCCAAAATTTGGCACGGCAGCTTTGTGAAGCCTTCTTTCATAATCTTGCAAGCTATAAATAGATTTACACTGAATATCATTAGCGAAATCAGGTGATTGACTAGATGCAAGCAGCAAGACTTAGATGATTGAGAATACTAATATTAAGTAGGTTGTTGAAAAAGCACTCACACGATGTCTTTGAAATGTAACTATAATTCAAGATAATGGAATTCAAAAGAATACTTCGTATCTAGAATCATGTCTTCAAGAAAAGAATATATGATATCCAAGTAATGACTAACTCTTGAATGAAATCATTGATGGGTTAAAAGTGCATACTCATTGCATGTATTATGGAATCCAAAATAAAATGTGTCTAGAATCATGTCTTCAAGCAAAGAATAATAATTTCCATGTACTGACAAACACTTAAAGATAATGGAACCCAAAAGAATACTGTGTCTCGAATTATGTCCAGAACAACTATTCCCAAGTTTACATACTCTTGAATGAAATCATTGATGGATTAAAGTACATGCGTCTCAAAGAATGTTGCAAAAACGTACGCTAAGCATAAAAGTTTTATTTTAGATAAAAAAAAGGAAAAGAAAATTCCGAGAAGATACCTGGACAATCTGTCTCGATCAGGTCCACCTATAAATACTCCCAAGATATCATAAACATGAGAACTAATGAACATATATAACCATGGAATAATTTAGAGGCTTGAATCACCACAAATCCATCCTTATAGATGCTAATTCGGACACTGTGTGTCGTTCACAAACGCTAAGCCATATTTAAACAACCAATTGGAAGCAACACATTAGTCTTCTGCTTTTCATTCGTATTTTATTTTTGTTTATTCTTCTACTTCAACCTTTTGTGGGATGCACATTAATCTCATGATATGTGCGCTAAAAGGGGAGGAAGAAAAAATATTAAGCATTGACAGGCCAAAAAAAAAAAAAGATTTTTAATTGCCTCTATTTCCATGACCTCACCTGCGAGACTATGGTGGCGCCGGGTGATGGCTGCCGCCGAGGATAAGTGGAGCGTGTACCTGATCAAGACAATGGGCGGCCGGCACCATCTCCGGCAGAGGCCAGAGGTGGAGGCAGCGGTGGTTCGGGCCACCAGCCATGACGAGGTGTCGGTGGACTGCAAGAACGCGGGGCGCGTGTTCGGGTGGGCTCGCGCTTCTCCCTCAACGCTGATAGAGCCCCTGATGTGGACGGTCGGTCGCCGTGCCACCCGCACCCGCACCCGCTCCTGGCCCGTCGCCCTTAAGTGAAGCCTCTCAGATTTCCACGACCGCTCCTCCGCCTCCCCTGGCTTCTCCGCCGGACCTCGTAGAGGACGACGCCGACCTCAAGGGATTGGAGTCCTCCTCATGCAAATCCGACCGCACGCCGACGGAATGGAGGTGGGGCTCATCCTGGAGGTCATGGATTGCGTGGTAATCGAGATCTTCGATGTCTACAGCGGGATCTGCAACGGGATCGCTCGATTCCTCATCGGCGTACGCGGCTCCGATTCCAGTAACTCGGACGAGAGAGTGAAGCGCAGGCTGCAGACAGGGATCCGGATCCTGGAGCGAGCGGCGGCGCACCGCTCTCGCCCTACTTCGACCTCTGCCGCACCCTCGCCGTTCTCAACGCGGCAGATCGCCCCCGCGTTGAGGGAATCCCAGAAAATGGCATGGACAACCCAGAGTTGCTTATGCTGGGAGGTGCAACGACGGTGAACGCACCAGCTGCGGAAGACGAAGGAAAGAGTGATAACGGAGGCGAATTCAGCGACGACGATCAGCAGGAAATGGGTACTATTCGACGAGAAGGGGGCATTTTGGGAATCGACCGTTGCTCCGGTCACCGGAGAAAATTAGTCAGTTAGCGGCATCGGCGGCGATGTGGTCGCTGATGGCGAATCCCAGGCCGGCGATTGGCGCCATCCAGTACGGCAATTAGAGATTGAACAGAGTAAAATATTTTTTTAAAGTGAATACAAGAGAAATAATTATTATTGAATAAACCATCATTATGAATATGGAAACACAATTCTATGAAAATTATTTTTCCGAGATCATTTTTATAATAAAAAAAACTAGCAATACCATAGGAATTTATAAAATAGCTAAACCGAATGTACCATAAGGCTAAGTACTTCTATTAATTTGATCGCGAAATCAAACATAAAACACACAAAATATAATTTGAGAAGTTCAAACTGAAACTCGGCATTTTTTTTTTTTTTGAGACTGGAGGAACATCAATCATGAGAATAAGCTCACTTCAAATATATAAATCACAGAGGAATTCTAATTTGAAAGACTGTAATTCTACAGAAAATAAGAAAAAAACAATGAGTTTCAAACCACTTCAACCTACAAAACAACTATAGAAAACAAAACTTGAACGTACAGACGTTCCACTGTAATTTGGTAGGTTCACTCTATACAAAGCAAATACATGCAGATAAATTCAAATAGATCTTAATCCTTTATTCTTTTTCCAGTTAGTATAATTACTTCTAAAAATAAAACTATATTAATTATATAATCAAATTCTTAAATTTTCAATATAACATATCATGCAAACAATTGACATATTTTGACAATTACTCCTGCACATCCTTTCACTTAGTTTTTTTACTATGAAAAACAAGAGCGTAACACTTGAATCATCTTTGAATTGTAGTCCACTAAACTGAAATTTTGTTGAATAATAGGGTGTTAACACTCACCCCACTTTGACATGCATACTAAGATTAA